>PVJA010011683.1:0-53989 GCA_004027025.1 Myocastor coypus | reverse complement strand
GAAAAAAAAAAAAAAACAGCTAACTTAGCTCTTTCAATATATTGTACTGGACAAGTATTTTCCTGGATACTTGAAATAAATTCATTTCATTATATAAATATCTAACCTATCATATACTCAGTGAACAAATTATTTAAGTAATTGAATTTTAATTTTGAATTATTTAAATTTTCTGTTTTCTTTTTGGCTTCTCCTTCTTCTAGTTTCAAGAAATTGCCAAAGAAGTAAAATGCATGGAGCTAAGGAGAAAGTTTGGCAGTCTAAGTGCCTGCCTAGCAAGAACAAGGACCTGCGTTCTATGCCCAGTGCCACATGCCAGAGTAGCAAGACCTATGCCTAATAAAGAAATAAAAAAGATGAAAAAGAAAAGAAAATGTATACTACTGATTTATTCTGTCTGCATCCACAGAGTGTTCTGGCAATAATCTTAAGTTAGCTAAAGGTGGCAGTTTGGCACATAAACAGCCCTTTTCCAATTTGAAAGATATAATAAACAGGATATTGACACTGTAAATTTAAGTAAAGAACCAACACTGGAAGGAAGACCAAAAGTATGTTTGGTGAGGTGATTTACTTGTGTACACTCTTGCACATGGTCGTAGGCATATGCATACAACAGTTACATATGTATATATGGCATATACTCATGGCAAATGACTATAAACACAGTACATTTATGTACATTGTGCAAAATATAGTTTTAGTGTTTATGTGTGTGTGCAAATGTAAAGTATAATATATGATAAATTGATATTAATTAACTCATTTATACCTGACAATATACTACAAACTCAAATTTTAAAAAGGAAAATAGCAAATACAACTACTGAAGTTAGCCAATGAGCAGTTATAGCACACTAATAAATATGTGGGAGCACAGAGAAAGGACTGACAAGTCATTTTGTTCTTTTACTTTTAAGTACATGCCCTTCTCTAATGCTTTAAAAATTATTTGGTTTCTCTCATCTTCATCCTAGTATTTTTCATGAGTTAAATAAAGTGAATGTATACACAAACTCACCATGGACTATTGTCTTTACCGTTATGTAAGTTTAAACTAAAACAAGAAAAAAGATTCATAATTTGAGGTAAACAACCTTAAACATTATCTATATTGGGATGACTTCTTTTTCTTCTTTTTTTTCCTTTCTTTTTTGTATTATGGCCAGCACAGCCTACGCTGGTATGGGGCTGGCGTAGCATGTGGTGCTGGGAATGGAACCTCAGTACCTGTGGTCGCCTAAGCTTTCCTGAGCAGGTAGGTGTTTTAGACCACTGAACTATCTCGCTGATCCATATATCTGAATGATTTCTGAGATTTATTCGTACAACAATTCTCCACTTGGGGAACACACACTCTAAGAAAAGATGTAGAATTTTGTGTTTTGGAGTATATTTCATATGCATAATAGACAAGTTTTGCTATTTCACACTGTACTTAAGAATGTAATTTAAGTCTACTGACTCTCACCATCACATTACATTAGTCTAACAAAATCAAAATGAAAATATATTTTGAATGAGGCATGAATTCCTCAAAAAATAACATATCACCTTATGGAAATATGCCACAAAAATTCAAAGACACGGTGAAATGATTATGGTATTTGCCTATAAATGTTCAGAGCAAAATATGTAAAGCATTGAAAGATAACCTTTTAATCAATCATATCCAGAATAAAGTCAAATAGCACCAACCATGCTCTTTCAAAGTATAAAGCTTTTCTTGGTTGTCTTTCTATATTTGACCTTCACATGCATCATTCTTCAGCAACATCATGCTTTTTTACAACCCAATCCAATTTACTTAGGACTCCATACCTTATTTACTTCAGTGGTTATATTAAGCCTACTCAAATCATCAGAAAGCTTTAATTTGATCTCCACAGGCTCTCTGCTTCCCAGAAATGGTAACAAGGTATTTTAAATCCTCAGAACCCTAAGTACACATGTACCAACATCACTACTATTTGCCAAATAAATTATACTACAAATACAATTTTCATCTTCCTAGGCTGACTAGCAGAGCCAGCCCAGAAGAAGGGATGGGGTGCTTTTTCTCTAATGTTTTTACAATGACAGCATTCAGCATCTTAAAGAGGAAAAGCCAGCTGTTCTACAATATAACAGTGACCACGTGAGTGATGCTGTTAGAATCAACAGCATCTTCTGCAACCAACAAAAGAAGCACTAGTGGATGCTGAGAAAGGAAAGCTTACGGGTGGATATATGAAATAGTGCTGAGTCATGTTAGTTCACTATTATTAAGATGAACTCAGATTAGAAAAGCAACATGCTACTAGAATTATACCTCATGGAATTATCATACAGGAATCACATAATAACAGAAATTCAAGAAATAATGTATTTTCCCATTTTACATGTAGAAAAACTGAGGCTCAAGGACCCTAGGTATGCTCATAAGTTATTTATTTACTTGGTCCATTAATTTGTTGCCTTGATCTATGAATTCTGTCTCCATTATTTACAATCTAGGTGAATGGTACCAAAGCGGAAACATACATCAGACCAAATGCAGATGTCTTAAAACTAAGGTTTAAATAGTAGCCAAGTACAGTTAGAAAGGGGAATGTGAAGGGAAAAGGTGGACCCAACAGGAAGTCTGGGAATAAAGGTCAAAGTAGCCGGGAATGACAAGAAGGCAGCTGGTGGGGAGCACAGCACTGTGCCAGGTAACCAGCTCGAGGCTGGTGGCTGCAGGTGTAGCATCAGTGCTTCAGCGTTGCTCGCCTTTGGTCCCAGAGCATGTGACTTCCTCTCACACACAGGTCTTACATCTTCTTTGTTAAAGCGATTTTTCAAGCAATTATTCTTTGGAAAATTACAAGACAGCTCAACAAAATTATGTATAAGTACAAAAACAGCTGTGTATCATGTAACTTTCACAAACCCAGCAACACTTGTCGAGGATATTAAGTGTCAAATGTTAAAATTAAATGTAAAGTTATATTTTGATCTCAAATGAAGGAAATAAATCAGACCACTAAAGTCTTGTATACCAGTAGTACGAATAATAGTCTGAAACAGTAAAATCATTTTGGTTTCTCAATGTGCTCTTATTGTTATGACCATCCAGCAAACTTCCAGCACAACTGCAGTGTGGAGAAAAATGTAATTTTTAAATTAATAAACCATGTATTCGTTGCTACTTTAAGACAGATAGGTGGCTTTTTTTTTACCAAGTTACTATCAAAAAGCTTGATTAAGACGGAATTATTCTACCATAATCATGCAATCTAGTAGAAAGAACCAAGAAGAAAGTAGATGCTACTGTTACAAAGTAATCTGGGACAGAAAGAACACTTCAATGCAACCAAAAGAAAAAATTTTACTTATGTTAAACCTAGTTTTCATAGAAAGCTGCTAAAGACTTTTTTGAATAAAAAAGATCTGGGGAGCATCTTTGCTTTAATATGTATTTTATAAGTGACATTGGAGTATATAGTTGTAGAGAGTTAAGTAAAAGACCTCAAAGAAAAAGACTAGTGGCTGGGGAGATAGTTCTGTGGCACAAGTGCCTACCTGGCTAGTGCAAAGTCATGAGTTTGAACTCTGGTCCCACCAAAAAAATAAATAAATAAATAAATAAATAAATAAATAAAATAATATTATAATGGCCTGTAAACCTGTCATTTTCAATCTATTTGTAACATTAGGGCCGTATTACCTTAGAGTGTGGCACACAGAAGGAGATGAGGGAAAGGTATAGAAATGCAGGCATGAAGTAATAGAACATAAAAGATAACCTAAGCATCTATTTACATTAATACTTCATTGGAAAAGGGGTATGAATTTCTCTAATTTTTTTTTTTCTGAAAGTAAAGTTTGCAAAGCTAAAACACCATGCTTTTTCTACTACTAACTCAAGTTTTAAACTTTATTAAAGGCAATAGCATGTTTTTCATACTTTAAATATCCACATTTTAATACCTAATATATTGGGTCTTTTATTGCTTTTGTAATATTTTATTGATGCTAATCCTGTCCTGGAACAGAGTAACTCATTTAATTAATGCTTGGAAAGAGGGATTTGATGTAGTGCTCCCAAGATTAGATTTCAAATATTTGTTATTTAATTCCACTGATGAGAAATTCTTCAATGCAAAGGATTTGTGTGGGTAAGTTAAAGGAATGCACAGTAGTGCTACCTGTCACATATGTAGAATGGAAAGTACCGCAGAGCACACATTAGGTCCCTATGTATTCCAGAACCTGTGGATTAATACTCCAGTGAAGCAAGCTGGGATAAACAGTGAGAAAAGTCTTGGCAGGGCACTTCTTCTGAAATGACCAAGATAAACATGCCAGACAAATGAAGGGACCCAAGGACCTCACATGCATCTGCTATGCTGGTGTATAGAGATCCTGGCATGATCTACTCCTTCCAACACTATACACTTAAGGTAAGCCATAGCTACAATGATCTTTGGGATCAAACTCTAAAACTCAAAGCTCAAGTGACTTTGATATGGGAAGAGAGAAATTAAAAATATATAAATGAATAAGTTCATAATTCCCTGAAAAATCTGTATTAAATGTTGAGTGTCTGGTTTCCCAAGCCCCAAATTCTCCAATAATTTATTGTCAGGTCATTTATAAAAAATAGGAATTTACAAAATCGGTCCAGTGAGACATAGGATGAGGAGGCTCATAAACTGCAGTGTGAAGCTACAGAAGTGCTGAGCCCTATCTATGCATTTGGGAATTAGCAGGATTTTATCACAGTGGAATATTTTATTAAAGTAGAGAGGAACATAAATTATGAGATTAAGCCCTGGAATAAATTATCAAATAGCACAGTCACATAAAACATTCTTTTACATTTACAATCTTCTTTGAGCCTGGCTATTCAGACTCAGCCAATGTTAGCAGAAACATTCAGAATGTATCATGACATGTTTGAGGGAAGTGTTTTTTTCTCGTTATTCTTCTTGTGTTCCTTCCTGCTATATGATTCTGTTAGCACGCCTACTCTCTCAATAGCAGTGTATGACTTTAGACATGACTATAAATGAATAACACTGGTATCAGTAAGCAAAAATAGTTTAGTTGTTTAAAATGTGTACATATTTAAAATTGTTTCATTTTTAGAAGATATCTGAGGCACACCAACAGATAATGGATATGGTCACTGTACTTTTCAATACAGACATTTTGCTTCTCTGGATGATATTTTAATGTGATTAAAACTTTTGTATAAAACATTAGCTATTTTTGGATAATCTATTACGTTTAATTATAACTACATGGCTTATAGTACTTTGCAAGTGAGTAGAAAGTAAAAGAAGTATGCTATTTCTTCATTCTCTATCTAGTAGAATTATTAATGACTTCATAAAATAATTCATAACTTATTCTCTGTACACATTACATGTGAGGTATTTTTTTCTACAAATAGCAATTATTTTACCTGAATCTTAAATATCAGTGCATAATGTTTTATATCTTTTCTGTTATATTCAATGCTTGTAAGAATTATGCTGTGCTTGTATAATACTGTGCATTACGTTTCAATGTGGGTTTTGTTGTTGCTGTTATTGTTGATGTTGTTTCACTTTTACACTCTCCTTTGGTCCCTGAGTTTATTTTCCTGCAGTGGCTTTCCATCCAAGCATGAGCCAAGCATGCTGTTCTCTGTCAAGCGTTAATAATACAAACAGGTGGTACTGTATTCAGAAGAATCAGTGCTGAGTTTTGAAGCAGGTATTTGCATGTGTTTTATAAGGTGCACAGACATCACAAAGGAGCCAATGTTGAGGCCAGCAGGATGGCTCAGCAGTATAAAACACCTGCTTAGGAAAGCTTAGGCAGCTACAGGGACTACAGTTTGATCCTGGGCACCACATGCTGTGCCAGCTCCACCCTCAGGGCAGGCTGAGCCAGCCTAAATAAATAAATAAATAAATAGCCAACCTTGCAACACAGGAGACAGAGGAAAACGCTACAGTGTCTACCTTGGTCTAAGCCCATGAGCAAACAAGAGGCCTTTCTTGGTCCTCATCACAGTGATGAGTTCTCTGGGTCATGGTGGGTGAGGTAACAGAATAAAGAGCAGCGCATGTATCCCTGAATTTATTTTAGCATTACTCAAAGAGGAACTAGGAGCAGTTTCACCAATTTGAATTCTTCTTTAAGGATAAACAACATAATTTACACCTAACATTGAAAATCTAGAACTATATTCTAGTGAGTCTCAAAGGTAGAGATCAAAGAGCCTCAAAAAGCATCCCTTAAGTTCTCAATTCTTCATGTTTTACAGATGAAGAAACAAAATTGATTTATAAAATGCAATGGATGCTTCTAGAGTACCAAACAAATGTGACAAGAAGCTCACAAAGGCATATCCTTATTAAGTTACCAGACATACAACAGAAAATATTGTAAAAGCAATCTGAGGAAAAATTTTAAAAATCACATGTAAAGGTGAAACAGGAGCTGGCAAAATAGCTCACCAGACTATAGTTTCTGCTTAGGGAAACTTGGACAGGCATGGGGACTGCATTTTGATCCCCAGGACCACATGTCACCTCATGCCACGCCAACCCTGTCCCCAGACTAGACCAGAGTCCAGGTGTGGTGGCACACCATGTAATCCCAGCATTTTGAGGAGGCCCAAAACAGGAGGATCACTATGAATCCAGGCTGCACAGTAAGACCTTGAAACAACCAAGTACATTAAAAAAAAAAAAAAAAAAGATGAACTAATTAAAATCACAACAGATGCCACAACATAAATCCTAAAGTCCACGACAGAGAAAAATGAAGTATTTTCAAATAGTTCCTATACAAACTAACTTATCCAGCAAAGCTGTCATTTAAAATAGTTGAAGAAACAAGCATTTGCATGAAGAAGATCATCTCAAGAGACACATGAGTACTAAACTGGCATTTGAGAAAATATTTAGTAATAGTCTCAACTAAAGCCATAGAGGAAACATAGAATTCAAATAAGGCCAATGGATAAACAGTAGCAAAACTAGTAGGAAAAGAAAGGCAAGGGATTCACCAAAAAAAAGCAATGATAGTGAGTGGTCAATACATCCCCATCTTAGTTCTCAATGTAAACAGCCTCAGCTCTCCATTTGTAAGAGTAGCAGATTTGGTCATAAACAGAATCCGAAAGTCTGTTTTATTCAACACACTCATCTAATCCAAAAAGACAGAAATCGACTTGGAGGATACAAAATAATTTTCATAGAATAAAACCTAAAGGATGGCACAATATTGTATGCACCAGGACACCCCGCCCCCCGCAAAAAAAAAAAAAAAGCAGGAACAGCAAGTCTAATATCAGTAATATCAGGCTCAGCAAACTTCATGCTAAAACTTATAAGAACAGAGAAGGATACAGCACACCAGTTACAGGCACAAGGCAAAAATGAAGAAATAACAGACATATATGCACCAACAGTGAAGCATCTATCTTCATAAAACAGAAACTGCTATAATTGAAGTGTCAAATAATACTAACACAATGGTTCAGGTGGGGTGGTGCATGCCTTTAATCCCAGCATTTGCAAGGCTAAGTCAGAGATCCCTGTGAGTTGGAGAGCAGCCAAAGCTACAAAGTGAGTTCAGGGCCAGCCTGAACCACCTAGCAAACCTGTCTCAAAAAGACAAAATAAAATAAAACACTCACACAATCATAGTAGGGTACTTTAACACCCTGTTTTTTTGTTGTTTGTTATTTTTTTCTTTTGCCAAGACACATCAAATAAAATTTTTAAAAATCAATACAGTTCAAATTGAAATAAAGATGGAGAAATTAAAATCATGAATTTTCTATAAGTTCATACTGATATAAGGAATGCTAATATTTACTGAATTAATTATATCATTGAATATATTATCTCAGATTTTAAAGAGTAATTTTTTTAAAAAATTGTAATTTATAGGTTTAGTGCTACTACATTAAAAATAAGACCACAAAAATTGATTTTCATGAGATAATTAAGCTTTCCTGTTGTTACTCACAATATATAATCAGGAATTACTTTAGATTTCTTCTTGTTCCCCTTTACATCAGATATATCCCTTCTTTTAATCCAACATGCTATAAAATAGTTCTTGAAATAATTATTTGCACATCTAAAATTAAGCAAACTCTTTGTAAATTTTCAGTGAAGAAACAGATTCTCTCCAAAGGTTTCTACAGCTTATTTCAGCTTCACTGCCCAGAGCAGACCTTGAAAATAACTAGTGCACAGCATCTGCTAGCATCTCAAACCACTGGGCAAACTTTCTAGGTCTTCTTCCTTGACCTGTACCTGAGAGACTTATTTCCTGTCTCAATCTACTTTGAGAGCCAAAACTTCTTGAAAGTCCCTGTAGTTCTTTTAAGACTTCTATGTTTCTAGAAAATATAACTGGCAGTTCAATGGTTGCACAAAGAAACAAGCTAGAAAAACTATTCTGGCATATAACAAATAATATCTTGACTTTGAATAGTCTGCTATAAAAATGTGGAAGACACGTGTATTCTGACCATTCCCTTCTAAAATTTTTGTCTTGTCCTCATTTGCTTATCTGCAAATTTTTCATTCAAGGTGAATTTTTAAAACACTAGTATATAAGCTTGTCTTTGAAGTTACAGATATGCTCTGTGAACCTGTGGTCACTTAGAAGACCATCATTAAAATAAAATGGTCCTCATGTCTTTGTCATTCTAGTCATGAAAGCTAGAGATTAAGAAAGACAAAGATTTAATGTACTCAATGAATATATTTTTCAAATTTAGTGCATGCCATTTTAACCTTTCATTTTATTATTCTGAAGATCCCTTCATTTATTTCTAACATAAATATAGTTTTGAAATGTTTCCATACAAAATTTATCAAAATATTCATAATGTAAAGGTTCAAATTTTAAAGATAGTTCCAATTTTGAAATGATAATATTTATTTCATTTTGATTTTTCCATTGATATTCACTTCTTAAAAGTTAAAATCCCATCATGTTATGATAAACTATATCATTCTTTTGCAACGATGGCTTTTTCATGAAGCAAATCTGTTTATAGAAGGATACTTCACTGTATCAATGCAAAGAAAATGCTTTTCAACTACCACTCATTATATCCATTCTCTAACTGAAAGAAGTAAACCCATGTAAATGTTAACTGTAGCCAGTGCTTTTAATCATAAACATATTACAATAAAGTTATCTTTTATACCAAGCAGAGGTAACTATAGACAAAAAAGCACCATTTATTTAGACCCTTAGTTTTACTTTTTATTTTTGACCTCTTTAATGTTTTGCTTTTTAAAAAAGTTCCCTCTCATATTTTCAATATCAAATGTGTTATCTGCCCTTTCTACTGCCAAATCCTATTTAAAATGTTGCTGGGGTAAATGTGTCATTTGACTATTTTAATTTTAGGTTAAATATCTATAATCTAAATGTATGGTCACACACACACAAAAGAGATAAAAGTCTTGGCCTCTGTGTGTTGCCATAGTAATAATGCTGTCTACAGAATATTCCAGGTAATTCAGGTAAACAATAGACAACCAAAAGTATTGCTCACACCTTCTGGGGGCTGGAAGTCTGAGACCAGGAGTCTCCAAGAGCCTCTGTCTCATGAGGCTTTAAATCCTACAGCACAGAGTGGATATTCTTCTTTTCCTTTGACCTCAGAAAACACTCCTTCTCACCCCTCTTATTAAGACCTCAATCACACTCATAGAAGTAAAGCCTTCAGTGTGTGGCCACCTTATGAAGGCCCTCTTTACAGTATCATCACTACAGCATTGAGATTTCAACAGAAACTTTGAGCGTCAACATAAATATTCAGGCTACAGCATTCAGCGACGTGTGGTTCTGTGAGCAAAATATTTTCCAAAGGAAGGGGTAAATAATTTTATTCCATTACTCGCATAAAACACAGAACTCCAGTTGCTTAAGAATCTTTTCCAGTCAAAGTCTTCATTCATGAGAATGATTATTGCATAAAATTATTTCTACTTGTATTACTTTTGCACTGATACAAACTTTTAAGTCACTATACAAGAAGAGAAAATGGAGGACACCACTCTAGTATTTGGAAATTTGTAGAAAGCAAACAAGAATTAGAGATTAGGTCATTACATTAGAATCCAGGCACAAAATCTTTGATTTGTGCCTGGTGTATAAAGGTTTTTCTTGCAATAATAAGTCTGGCATAAGAACACCTGAAATGTCACTGTGAGTTGCAGCAATACTCAATGTGGCAGTCTTCCCAATGAACCCCCAAGTAAAACTTATGATAGGATTGTACATTTTAAGGGAATATCTCATTTCCATCAAAGTTATAAAACTGTTGCAAAGGTTCCCATGGTAAGCATTTATATCCATTTTCATAGTATGTTTCAATGCAAACAATAACCCTTCCACATTCTGCCTCTCCAATGTGAATACATTTACAATACACACGTGCCATGCAGAGCAACACCCAAGTAGCAGAAGAGATACAAACAAGATCTCCATACTAAATGGCTTTTTAGGAGTATAATTTCATTCCCATCTGAATAAATAACTAGCAATTGAAACAAATAAAAGAGTGGACTACTGATGATTCTTACCTTCTTGAACTGCTTGAAAAGGGTTGTTGCCATCAACAAATGTCACGGAAAATGTGATTTTCTCAGTCTGTAAAATTTCCTCATTCTGGTTGAGGTCTCCAACTGCTGTCCGGAACACCTCGTCATCTTTTTTGGCAGATTCATCAAAAATTGCTCCTAGAAAGAAGTGATGTTCCCATTAAAGAATACCATAAATATTCTGCCATACCCTCTGGAAATATGGCAAAGAGGCTTATATAGGTGCAACATGTATACTTCCACTTAAAGCATGCACTTCATTACTGAACGAGGTAAAAGCAGTGTGATAGCAGAGCGGAACATAGTCACTTCCTCTAGCACAAATGAAGAATGCTATGGCAAAATGTTATCCCAGGATGCATACAGGAAAGACAATGTCAAACGTTTACCTAATGCAGTGAATGTCTTATATCATGGAATACTAAAGAATTTGTAGGATACTGTACTTCGGGGAATTCTTTTCTGAATAATAGGAATTAACATCAGGGAAAATTCTATTTTCCAGTTCACAGAGTACACAGGAATCATACTTGTTTATTATTTTAGTTTCTCTTCTTTTTTGTTCTCCTCCTGTCTCTACAGAATACTGCACTGTATACTAAAAATAATGCCATAATAATCAGTTCCACATGTATAAAAATAGAAAAATACCATAATACTAATTTCACCTTACCTATCATTGCTGATATAGCACTCTACTTTAGAAATGAATGTTTGATAAAATATATAGATAATAAATAGTAGCTTTTTCTTGCTTACTGAAATGATTTTTATGAAGTTTTCAGTATGCAGCAACATTAATGCGTATATAGATTAATCATTACATTGAAATCTAATGCTATGAGACTCAGATGCACATAATTTATAATGTATGATATATTTTCCCACAGACAGGAGCTGAAGTAACCAATTCTTTTGAGCTACATAATCTAAGAACTGATCTGTGTTCTGTGAAGAGATGTTTTAGCCTGCAAGGAATTCTGAATGAATCTGTTAGACGACATCTGTTACCCACTCTGTTTTCCTAGCAGATGATGTTTGACTTCTGCTGAGTGTTGAGTATTAAGAATGTTTTATTTATTTTCTTAATGTATTCAGGATGGGGTCCACAGGGTCTACACAGTCTCACTACGGAGATAGGACTAGTAATGATTCTCCTGTTTTCAGCCTCCCATGTGCTGGGATTACAGGCATGTGCCACTGGGCCCAGTCTCAATTGCCATCTCAGTGCACCCCAGGGGTGGGGCAGGCACTACTGCAAACTTGGATGGAACCTGGGCTGCTGCACTCTGCCTAAGCCTGTGCATTAGTTTGCTGAGCTGTCTGGCCAGCCCTGGAGTACTGACAATGTATAAATGCAATAATTTTACTGTTAACTGACAGAAAACGTAACATTGCCTTAACTATTAAAGGTGGCTTAACAAATGGCAGAAACCTGCAGAAATGATAGCAAATTAATCAATTCAGTGCTGCATTCAGATATACTGAAAAGAAATGTACAAAATAAACAAACAGCTCATCTTTCTGCTGGCAACAAAGAACTACACAGAAAAAATAGCTGATTTCCTGCAGAGGCATTAGCAACCAGCAGGAAATCTTAGCCAACATTTCAAATCCCACTTTTTCCACTACAAAATGTCATCTTAAATTTGACTTGTAACCAAAAAAGAGCATGGAGTATTTTTTGTGAAACAAACAGTCTAAAATTCGCTGCTGAGTTTCACATGAATTGCTGAGCAAGGATACAGGGAGATTTCAAGTTCAGGTTCCAACTGAGTGGTTTAGTAAAATCAGGTCTCAAAATAAAAAATGTAAAAAGTTTTGGGGATATAGGTCAGGGAAAGATCAGTCCTGTGTTTGATCACCTGTATCCAAAAGTAGTCATGAAAATGGCCTGCAAAAATGAGTTCCCAAGCTCCACACACTTACAAGTCATGGTAACATTACCTATTTAACCTTGATAATAACACACATTACCAGCATAATTCAATAATAAATATCCTAGATTTACTTCAGTAACAATACAGTTGCTCAAATGCAACATTCTTAACAGTAATAATTAATAGGATGACCCGGTACCCAGCTTCTCCCAGGTATACCTTACAGTCAGTTTTATTTCACATTACATGATCTTCTTTCCCACTACACACACGCGCACACACACACACACACACACACACACACTGTATTGACAAAACTGGAATGATCAAGAAAAGTCAATATTCTTCCCTATTCTATCATCTCCTACTTAGCCATTTCCATAAGTAGAGATTCTGTTTCTTTGCTTTTTATTATGTCTTAATAGTACATGATTGCAGTACATATTTATTTACATTCTTTTTAAAATTTTTCAAGTTTTTTTTTTATTTTTTAATGTATTTAGTACAGGGTCTACAAGGTGTACAGAGTCTCACTATGAAATCAGACTCTTACAGATTCTCCTGTTCTCAGCCTCCCAAGTGCTGGGATTATAGGTTTGCACAACCAGGCCCAGGCTCAATGCCTTCTCAGCACGTCCTAGGGGTGGGGCCAGTACAAAACATCAGAGATTGAACCAGGCCGCACTGTTTACATCCTTTATGGAGAGCAGGTACGTGGACATCAATCAAGCATCTTAGCCGGGCGTGGTGGCGCATGCCTGTAATCCCAGCACTTGGTAGGCTGAGGCAGGAGGATTGGTGTGAGTTCGAGACCAACCTGGGCTACAAAAGTGAGTTCAGGGCCAGCCAGCCTGAACTGCATAGCAAGACCCTGTCTCAAAAAAAAAAAAAAAAAAAAAAATCTTAATTTCTACTTCAGTCCCTTCCCCTCCCCTCTCTTCTTTTTCATTCCACCTCTTGATCCCCTTACTGTATGAGAGAGATCTATCTTCCTACTTCCTGTTATCTTTCACTGTGCTTTTTATTTGTATCTTTGATCCCTTTTGTGGGAAGAGAATGGCTCTAACTGCTGTAACAATAATTGTGACAAAGAAAGAGATGCATTAAGTTAAACATATCATGCTTGCTTATCTCAGAAAGGGCATTAATGCATGAATTTGTATTATATATAATGTTGCAGAAATATTTTTGTGTAATCAACAGGTAATTAAACATGAATACTAAACTTAGACACAGGTCTACAGAATAGCTGAAAATATTTGCATCTACAGTACTCATAAAACCATGGAGATATCATCATTTTAAGTTCTTGTAAGGAGTCATATGTAAAAGTCTTATCATTGTGATCATGAGAATTGATAAAAATGGTACTTCTGTATTTTTGAATCAGTACTATATTCCACAATGATATTTAAATATTCCTTTGATTGTGGACATAGTTCAACAGCTTAATCCCCTTTCAAGGCAAAAGCAAAGTCCAGGGTTCAGTCCCCACTACAAGAAACAAAACAAAACAAATTTAAAAAGTCATAGATTCCTATATCCATTCATTTATTTGCTCAATTACTTTTAACCTTAAATCTAAAACAATTCTTCCATACCATGAAGAGTAAGTGTCTTTCTTTTCTCTGTCTCTCTCTGTTCCTCCATCCCTCTCTTCTTCCCTCCTCTGAAGATATTAGTAGATTACAAAGTCATTTCATTTCTTTGAAATTTGAAAATATTCTGCTAATAAAAGATTTATAAAATCACTTTACCTAACTCAAAAATTATCCAAAACATTCTAAATTTCTTCACAGAAATTCAGCTATTAATGAATGCCCACAACCATAGAAAACAGTCTTATTTCTGTACAGAATATAATTTCATAGAGCACAAAAAATATTTCCATCTTTAGAGTAACTGTCAGGGAATGTGAACAATTTAGACATTCAAGAAACATTAATCAACTAATCTTTGCTTGTATTAACATAGACATAATTCCATATAGTAGGATACTTAAATCCACATACAAGAATAGAATGTAACTTATAGGCAAACTTAGAAGTACAGTTGTGTTTGTGTGTGGTTTTCATAGAGCCACCACCTGGAAGGACCAGGTTATTCAGCAAGGTATAAATCATGTACTTTATTTTTATTTCTTAAATTTTATTACTTTTAATAAGAAATAACAATGTGAGAGTTTCAAAACATGTTAGGAATACATTCGTAATACTTGATACAGTGCATATTATTGTTTTCCTAGTACTTATACAGAGCATAGTGTGTAGATGTGATAATTTTTCTAATTATTATTGGCACAAAAATATTTCTTCTCATTGAACTAAGAGAAAGTAATTGTATACATAATCCAATCTTTTATGATCACAATGGGTTATTGGCAAAACTGGCAAAGTTGAAGCTATTTATTTAAGCCTTTTACAGCTCAGCATACTAATCTAGCTTTATATTTTATGCATCATGGTTAAACTTTTCTGCTGTGTGGTTAAGGGCAAGTTAAAGCAAGACCTGTATAACAAAACATGTAACTTTTGTATCTCCCAAGGTCAGTCAAATCCCCTCAGGATTTACTTTGAAACCATGTACACTGCTTTGTAGAACTGTTGTCAGTGTCAGCTATCTGGATGAGTCATGGCCACTATTGACCAGTTTGCTCCAATGTGACTGCAGGCAGAAAACATAGGAAACATGACAGGAACAAAACCATGCACAAAATGAATCAGGTAAGGGTCCTAAGAACCTCCAGAAGGGTTATCACACTCAGGAAATCAATGTGTAACATTAAAACTATGCTTGGAATGCCTGTCATTCTGATCTTTTAGATATGCACTGCTTCTAATGTAATTTCTGTTACTGCTATACTCTCCCAAGTAAATGCTTGGTTTACAAGAAACCAAAAAAAGACATTAAAAGAGGGCAAGAAACTAGGAAAAATAACAAAGGATTGACAGGCTACAGTTTTGCACATGCTTAGATTTCTAAATTTCCATGTCAAATGTGTAACTGCTTTTATCACATTCTATAGAGATTTAGTAGAATATCAATGACTCATCGATAATACCAATTCCAAGTTAAGTCTAAGTTGTTTGATACAAAGAAAGACAGTGATGTTAAGCTCAAGTACCTATGTTGTAGAGTAATAGTATCACTAAGCTTTTCTTCTGGAGGACTAAGAATTTACGTTTACAGACCAAAAATTAGAGAAAAAGAAGGGCTACAAGGATAGGCAATATTTTGGTCCTAGTCCTTCAAGGTCAGTGAGGACACAGGACAGAATAGAACCTGTGCTGTAACATCCTATAACTCAGTGGTTTCCCAAATGTTCTGTTCAAGGAGATTATGGGGTTACAGAAGAAAGGGATTGAAGCTATATAGTGTGCCTAAGGAGAGTCACCTAGAGAGAAAACATTTTCTCATTGATTGAATATTTAAATATCTTTTTGTTTTATAATAGACAAGTAGAGCAAACAACGTTTAGCTGGAAAGGCAGAGATGAAAAGCATTTTCATGCTGCTCAGAGTTTCCTTTAAAAATAGTGAGAATTTTCAAACAGTTTTCTACACAAGTAGCATAACTACTGAAACATTACCCAGATCTACCTATATAATTATATACAGTTAATGCACAAATATTTTGAATAAATCTAAAAATGTAAAGCAAGAAAGTTTCAATATATCTACATTGCCCTTATAAAATAAATTTATTCTTAAAGTTATATTATCTAGAAAGACACATATGAAACAATAACCCAAACAGGACAGATATCTTAGTTAAAAATAAAGTTACTATTAAAAATGTAACCATTTTTCAGTCTAAGTATTCAACTCTTTGTTCATTTAATTCTCCTTAAACATATAAATTCTTTGTGGAAGTAAATGTAATAGAAAAACAGAACCTCTAATGTAAAGGTGACACATTTGCTGCAAGGCATAAACTTTTAATATTCTTCAAAACACACACTCGATGTTCCCCCTCTGCTATTCTTTGTTTTACTCTTTCTTCCCATACCTTTTTGCTTCCACATGTGCACCCACCTACCCGTCACCAACCTTTCCTCAACACAGCAATCCTGCAAAGCTGATCCATTTGCTCCTTATAAAACAATTACAAGTTGCATCAGACCGGAAGAGACCTATAACGTCTTGGCAAGATATGAAGATAGACAATCAAGTAGTTTTCACAAAGTAACAGCTTAGAAGCTTTTTGGAAAAGGTGTACAATAACTCTCTTCTTTTCAGAAACTATACTGATAAAATTTTAAGTGATACGTTTCAGATTACACTGCCAACAGTTGTAGGGGCTTAAGGATGTCAGTTTTTTTGCTTTGCACTTTGGAGCTACGTCTACATTATGCCTCTTACGTAACTGAATCATTTTGTCAAGATCATATGAATCACAATATGTATATGTGTGTATACATATTTTCTGAATAACTATATTGGATTTTAATACATCTGTTTGATTAGTTATAAGCCTTGATGAGACTGAAATTGATGAATCATACAAAATACCAATGTCCAAGATTGTTCTTGTATGAATTTTTTTCCTGTTCCTTAGAAATTCAACAATTTTAATGGCAAAGGTTAAAGAATGAAAAAAAAAAAAAAAAGCACAACTCTTTGGCTTGAGGCTATTTATTGGTCACGTAAGATTTATAATTCTGCAAAGCTACTCAGAATTAATAAATCATCTTAAATCATCAGATATCCTTACTGTGAGTAACTTAGATGTCACTAGTTATCCATACATTTTAATTAATGGTGAAGATTTACTGTGTATACACACTAACTGAGTCATGTGTCAGTATTCCGATTGAGAGATTTACAAAACTTTTCATCTACATATTATTTTCACTACTGTCAGTACATATGTATACTTCTCAGAAGGAGTAGAAATAATCTTATTCATGACATACTGAGAAACTCAAATCCTTCTCCATTTTATCTTCTCATATTGTTATTATTTCATTGCAAATTAAAGAAATTTTGAATGTTTTATACTGTTCGACAATAGAGACAAATCAGCTCCATTGTGACAAAAGTATGATTTATTTTTCTTACATCGTTTAGGAAAATAAATATTTAGGAGATAGCATTTCAGTGTAATGACACTATCACAGAGGTGGAGTTGCTATGCATAATACACATGTTTATGCACAATAAATATAGCTCTTATGCATATGCACACAGGCATGAGATTTTCTCCCCTGGTAAATTAATTATACTGGGGTCTCCACAAAACTTATTTCTGTATTACAAATGATTTCAGCAATGTCATATAGCACAGTAGGAGCTTGCCTAACATGGCCCATTCCCATACTCCTGCAGGCATGAACAGAGTTTTCAAGATTATTTTTGCTTTGATCAGAAGGTAGATTTTTATCAGTTCACTTTACCTAGCTCAACATGAGTATTGTGACTACAGATGTAAATCAGGCAAGTAGTAGGCAGGGAAGCGCTAGATATAAGTAGAAGAAATAAGCATTTTTATTTCAGGGAGAACGCATAGCAAATACTCTACTTAAAAAAAAAAAAAAATTGGTTCCAGAGCTGGGGAGATAGCTCCATAATCTAAGTGCCTGCCTGGCAAGCACAAGCACCCAGGTATGATCCTGTGCCAGCTCCAGACCCTGGGGGGTGCCATACAGGCCATCCAAATTGGGAGTGGTGATGCACACCTGTAACCGAGCACTGGGGGAGGCTGCGACAGCAGGATCACTATGTGTCACAGCTGCATAGTAAGACCCTGTACCAAATAAATAAATAAATACATACATACATACATACATACATACATACATACATACATAAATATTGGTTCCAGCCAGGTTTGTCAGGGCCTGGTTGTAATCCTAGTACTCAGGAGGCTGACACACAGGATTGCTGTACATTACAAGCCAACCTGAGCTTTGCTACATAAACCAGTTCATGGCTACCCTGTGCTACAGTGAGACTCTGTTCCAAAAACAAAACCAAAAGGTCTGCTCCATTGTATTTCTCTACATTTATAATAAATGAAATAAAAACAACAATAGTGATCAAAGTCTATCAATAACAAGTAATTGAGTAACTAGTGCACTGAATTCATTTCCCTTAGTCTTGGTGATAATCCATTGGCAGAATTAAAGCTGAGATACAGCAACCTCATAGCCTACACACAGCTGTAATACTGACAATTTACAAATAATAAGTAAACATTCTAAAATCTGTGAGATCAATATCAATCATTATATAAATTAGGTCAATTTCTAATTTTGACAAATTATATTCAGATGTTAGTTTCAAAGCCATTAAGTAAAACTGTATTGTTATATTAAAATTCTAAAGTAAGTATTTATCTCAGTTTTTATTTGATACCACTTTATTAATGATGAAATTCACTCAAATTTGTATTTTTTAACATGCGGTAAATCAAATAAGAAATGATTTAAATTGTACTATATTTTAAAAGAACTCTGTAACGTAGCCAACATATTTATGCTTATTCTCAAACATTACGTTTAAGTCTGTGTTGAACTGTCTAATATATAAGAAAAAATAAATGTAAAATATTTTAAACTGTAGATTAAATGAATTTTTTTTGGAACCAGAGATTGAACTCAGGCCCTTGTGCTTTCAAGACAAGTGTTGATTCTACTTTAGCTATCTGCCCAGCCCCTAAATGAAAACTTTTGTGTTTACTTTTTTAAAAAGTGAACTTTAACAACTTACACACTAAAACACACTCCCAAGTTTAAGATTGATATAAAATCTATGATAAACTTTTAAGGAATTTATATTTTTGACATTGGTGACTAATTTTCTAACAGAGTGACAATTCCATAGTCACTTCTATGACAAAGGTCTTTAATAAATTAGTTAGGTCTTAAAATAATAAAAATTGTGACCAGGTATAGAAAAAAAAAAAAAAAAACCTGGTCTAGTGCTTTTTACTTTGCTCTATGATTTCAGAGTGCATGATAATATTAATCCCCACTTTACTCACTATAGTTTTCTAATGTATAGGCAAGCATAACTTTTGCTTTACTAATAGATGATAATCAAGTTCAAACAGATAACACCTTAGGAAGATCAGTAAGAATATAATACTCACGTAGTGTAGAAATACCCAACTGGGAGGAGAAGATTCCCTGCTAATATCGAAAAACACCTATATGTTAATACTGGGGAACATATTGCAATTTACATTTAGCTGACATCAAGAACAAACATTTTTTAAGGCCCCTTGGAAGTTAATTTCTCATATTCTTAGCACATAAAGTGTCTTAGCATAAGAAGAGGGTCCCGTGACTGAAGAACAGAAATTCAACAACTGTCTCCAGAGTCATCCGGGGAGGGGACTTAGGTGTAGGTGTAAAATTTCTCGCAGTATGAAGTAGGTCTTATTTGTTTGTTTGTTCGTTTGTTTGTTTATTATGTACTTAGGAATTTTCAGACCTCTCCCACACAGCCTCCTGCTTAACAACCATTGGAATTCGCCTTTCATTTTTCAACTCTTGCATGATCACTCAGTAAGTCTGACCCTGCTGTGTGTTTCCAAAAGTCTGTGGAGCAAAGGCTACTAAGAGACTTCAGTAGAGTCCCCATGGGGAGCAAAACAGGCAGCTAAGCTCGAAGAATATCATTTCAGGTGGGAACAGTGACCCTCTCGACTTGCTTATGCTTTTTTACATTAGTTTCTGAGTAACCATTTCAAAGATCAGTTCTTCTATTAAGATTCATTTCTTATTTCCGAATACAGATATGGAAAACTCAGTAATTTAGATTTTTCTTTTAGAAGATAGTAATGTTCAACCTTTTACATTCTTTTCATGGACTTTTCTTAATGAATTTGTGAAAAAGTCCAGTCTTGTCTCCTGTATGCTCATCCTTAAATCCTATCAGGAATTGACTCCCCATCTCATTTGTGCAAATGTAATTGCCATGAAAAGAATAGAAAACATATCTGAGACACACTTTACAACCTGCGCAGTAACTCAGGGTCCTCCCTAATTGATATAATGCATTTAAACAAGTCACAAAGAACTACTTCAAAGTATGTTCATCCGGAAGAGTTGCAGATAGTTTTAGAAGTAGAACAGATTTAACATTTTCTTCCGTAACTATTCACGATATCATTTTAATACCACCTTAAACTTCCATGAGAAAGTGTGAGAACTGGTATATATCACTCAAAGTAGAATCATATGTCAAAAAATATCTGTACAAAAAGCGATAGGAATGCTCTCTGAGGAGAACTGCACACACAAATAATGTAACTTAGACTGTTTTCTGAATCTGTAATTTTATGCTTATGTCTAAAATTCACTCTTCTTTTGCTTGAAATATCATTTTACCTACTTTAATAAACCTAATTGGATGAGCTAGCTACTGGAAAATAAGCACCTCAGAAGTTCTATACAATGTGATTTCCTTTCTAAAGGAGATAAATGCAGTGTGGAATATTTGGCATAGGAAAAATGTACTTTCCAGATATAAATCTCAATCAATATGATTTCATTAAGGTTGGACCTTCTGGCAATGTTCTTCATTTTGTGAGCATATTTAGCAATGGAAAGGTTTCCTATCTAGCTACTGAATTTTCTGCAAGCAGGTCCTAAATTCTCACGAACTACTCCATGTACAGAGTAAAGAACTGTGTTAGCACACAACTTACTGGTATTGCTCAGCATTCGTCTTCAAGCGGTTAATGAGTAGTGATAAAAAAAGTACTTCCATAATTGGTGACTATAACTGTAAATGTGATACGAGTTTCCAAAGGAATATAGAAACTGTGTACATTGATTACCTTCAGGTGATTGCAACATGGACGTAATTTATTTGATATTTCCAGATATGCATTATACTTACAGTCTTTACATGTACCCAAAAATGCTTAAGGAAAATGAACTTCAGATTTTCTTTGTTTTTTTTTGTTGTTGTTGTTGTTACTGGGAATCAAGCTCATGACCTGAAACTTGCCAGGTAGCTGCTTGAGAATATTTTTAGAAAAATCTTAGTATACAACCTTAAAAAAATGGCCAAATTTGTTCATGTTTGTCATTGTGTTTGAAACTTTTAAAAAGTGATGTTTAAACTTTTTAATTCATGAACAGTACCTCTCTTTTTTCTCTTTCTGTGGGTGGATTATTTTCATGGGCAATTATTTTTTAAATTATATTACTTTAGCATACACTTAGAAAACGTACCTCTGCTTCTACATTAAAAGTTTAGCTTATTCAAAAAAAAAAAAAAAAAAAAAAAAAGTGGTTTTGGAAAGAGAGAGAAAGAGAAAGAAAGGAAGGGGCAGAGAGAGAGGGAGAGAGAGAGAGATTTTCTTTTCTTTTCTTTCTTTCTTTCTTTCTTTCTTTCTTTCTTTCTTTCTTTCTTCAGGATGAGAGATTGAACTCAGGTCCTTGTGTTTACCAGACAAGCACTTATTCTACCGAGCTATCTCCCCAGCCCCAAGAGAGAGATTTTCTTAATTGATTTTCTTAAACATGTTGACAATATGACGTGCTATTTATCCTCTTGAAGAAACAGTAAAATAACAGCAGTTGTAAAGAGCTAATAACTTACTGAAAATTATCATGTACATTATGTATCAATCTCCACAAGGAATTTAATCATTGTGCATTGAAAAAATATACTTATTTTAGTAATATTTTTAAAATTTACTCATTCATTCATTCATTTATTTATTTGATACAGGGTCTCTCTACACAGTTCAGATGTGCAGCAATCCTCCTGCTTCAGCATATAGCACCACACCTGGTTTTAGGATTCACAGGCATGTCTGCTTTTTGGAACTGGCATGGCGTGAAGTACTATGGATTGATCTCAGTATCCCGTGCTTGCCAGGCAGGTACTTAAACTACAGAGCTATCTCACCAGTGCAAAGAATCTTATGAGTTGTGGACCATATTAGAAAACCTGAAAGAGAAAGCACTCTAACCTCTTATAATTCTGTTGAAAAAATATGTAAAAATGTAAAACTATGTGCAGTAAGAATGTATCCTTATGGTACTTATAAAGAGAACTACCACAGCAGCATGGAAAATATTTCAATTTTCAAAATTCAAAGAATTTGGTCATGTACGAATACCTTCAGTTGAAAGTGTATGATAAAAAGGTAAGCCAATTCCTAGAGGTTCTGTTATTACACATATACAATGAGATTACAACTGAAAGTAAATATTTCTCCAACCAAAAAATAAAACAACTTTTCTACCCTTTAGCTAATGATATTAAATGAATTGACGCCGTATTTATCAGACTTAGAATTATGGTTTATTTCATAAGTGGTTTTTTGTTATGGTAGCTTGCTATATAATTCTCATCATTTTCAAAACTCATTAAGGCCAGTCAGATAATTCAGCAGACTAAAATTTAGGCAGACACAGGCACTAGGGTTCAATCTCTATCTAGCGTGCTGTACCAGCCCTACCTCCAGGGAGCTCTGAGAGGGTGACTGTGACTAGGCGTGGTGGTGCACACCAGAAATCCCAGCACTTGGAAGGCTGAAAACAAGAAGATCACTACAAATCCAATCTATATAGTGAAACCCTTTAGACCTTGTACTAAATACAGACAAAAAAAATAAATAAAAACCTCATCTGTTATTCAATAATGAAGTGATTTTAAACCACTTATACTTCTAGAGATGAAACTTATATAGAACATATTCACATAAATCATCATTGCAAAAATTCAAATATCCATATCCTCTGGAGATGTGTTACCTTATATTTTTAAAAATTCCTTTATGTCTTTTGCTTTATTAAATAATTCTCCCCAAGTTTGAGGTAACTAAACTTATGAATTGTTTCTTTTGATATAATTTTAGATAAAATTAAGAAACTGAATCTCAGGTTTTTCATAAATCCATCCCAAGACTATCTTTAGACAAGAAAAACATAATCTAAAAAGCTATGTGAGGTTCTCAGGGAAACTTTCAGGACAGGGGTTCCTCTCAGGACATTTGCTTGTGTCATGTCTGGTAGTGCCAGCAATGTGTATCTCATTAACTAATTACTATCTCTCCAGTTTCTCTTATTTTCTTTTCTTTCCCCTCTCTCTCTCTCTAATAATGGTGCTGCCTAATGTCTCTTGTTTGCCCCTCGATGCATGAAGTTAATCACATTCCACTAATGGTTTCAACTCTTTTATCGAGAGAGGGTTCTTGCCCTGGAATAAATCATAGCTCTCACCAGATCTTGTTCTCCTAGGAGGCCTTTGAACTGTATATTTGTTTTCACACAAACCAGACCCTTCAGCATTAAGAAAGAGGGCATTAACATTGCTTAGCTCCTAAGAACAATTAGAAACCATTTTTTCCATTATAAAATAAAATAATTTCTTCTCAAATTCTTGCAACTTGGGAATCCTATGCACTAATCATCTCCACACTGTCTCCAAATATATCCTGAATAGTCAATTAAATTCATGTAATAACTTGTAGCCTCATGTATAATATCTGCTCTGTGTCCAGCCAACATCTTGGGTAATATAGTTCCCAGACACATTTTAATCGCTGATTGATTATAGCCTTTTTTTTTTTTTTTTTGGTGCATGGTCTCACTGTGCAGCCCAACCTTGTAGTGATCCTCCTGATTTGTGCCTCCCTAGTGCTGGGATTACAGCCATGTAGCACCATGCCTAGATTCCATCGTAGGCTGCGTTATTTTTATACAACAGAATATTACTCAGCTATAATGAACGATAAACTGAAAGACTTCATATATATATATATGAATGCATCTTAAAGATATACTCATAAGAGAAACAAACCAGACCCATATGTGTAAATATCATATAGTCTCCCTAGTGTAAGTACTCAAACAAGAAATAAATTTGGAAAGGCATAACACAGCTGAATGGAAATCAAGGACTTAAGGGTTAAACAATGAAGTGACTGCAAGCAGAAAAGATAGGAAGCATGGCAGGAGCAAAACCATGCACTTATATACACAGGATGAGTTAGATAATGGCCCTAAGAACATTCAAAAGGTTTTTCACACTGAGCATAGCAATATGTAATACAAATACTATGTTTGGAATGCCTATTATTCTGGTCTTTTAGATGTGTGCTGCTTCTAATGTAATTTCACTTATTGCTATACACTCAAGTAAATAGTTTCTTTACAAGAAAACAGAAAAGGATATTTAATGAAAGAGACAAGGAAAAACGCTGTAAGATTGACCTACTATTATTTTGTATATGCTTAGATTTTCAAATTTCTGTGTAAAAATGTGTAGCTGCTTTTATCACATTCTATAGAGATTTATTAGAATATCAATGATTGATGGAAAAATACCAATTCCAAGTTAAGTCTAAGATGTTTGATATTCAGAAAGACAGGAAACCTGTGCTGTAACATCCTGTAAGCCAGTGGTTTCCCACATTTTCTGTTGAAGGAGATTATGAGGCCACAGAGCAAAGAGATTGATAATGTGTAGTGTGCCTAAGGAGAGTCACCTAGAGAGAAAACATTCTCTTAGGCTTTCACAGAGTCAAACAATGGCTGTGACTCATCCAGACATGTGACACCGAAAAAAGTTCTGCAAACCACTGTACATGGTTTCAGGGTAAACCCTGAGGGATTGTGACAGACCTTGGGAGATACAAAAGTTCCATGTTTTGTTATACAGGTCTTGCTTTAACTTATCCTAAACCACCCAGCAGAAAAGCTTAACCAGGAGGCATAAAATGTAAAGCTAAATTAGTATGCTGAGCTGTAAAAGGCTTAAGTCAACAGTTTCTGATATTGCCAGTTCTGCCAATAACCCATTGCGATTATGGAACATTGGACTATATATAAAACTACTTTCTCTTAGTTCAATAAATAGAAATTTTTCTACCAATAACGATTAGAAAAATTATCATGTCTATATCTTGTGCTCTGTATAACTACTATGAGGACAACAATATGCATTGTATCAATTATTGGGAAAGTACTACTAAGGAGTTTTGAAACTTTCATATTGTTATTTCTTATTAAAAGCAATGAAAAATAACATAAAATAAAAGAGCACACAATATGAAAACAATAGCATCACCCATGTAAGAGGTAAGTTGCCTTCAGAGATTTTAAAGTAATTCTTGACAAAAATAAGAATAGTCCCTTATATGAAATGCTTCCTAAAAATGAATCATATTGTCAGTGAGTGCTAAGATTCCCAGAAGTTCCTTCCAGGCTCTTGCTTTCCTGTTCAAAGAATTGGTCATGACAAATAAACAAACAAAAGACCCTAGAGGTTTAAATTTATTAAATATATTAAGGGTAACAGAAGGGAAGTGATCTGTACAGTGTGTGTGGGCTACTTAGAGGAGGAGAAGTACACTTGCACAGTGCAGGGTGATTAAGGGAAAAAGCCAGCAAGACTATGAGCTAACGGGCACCATCTTCATGGTCCTGTTTTGATTTCAGGTCTAGGCTGTCCTATACAGAACTGAAGACGGCATTCCTTGACTAGTGCTGGGCAGGCAGGGAACAGAAGCTGTTCTGTGCATGCGCTCTGAATCTCAGAGACCCACAGGTCTCTGTGACTGATAGGCTGGGTCGAACTGCCCAGCTACTTTGGGATGCCCTAATCTCCTGTCCCACGAGCAAGGTAGATAAGGTGGTCCTTGTTCTGTGTTTGGTAAACATCGAAAATGTTGATTACTTTAATAAAATCAGTCTCAGTAGAACCAGAGAGATTAGAAGCCACACTTCATTTTGTTCGAAAACAATTAAGCTCTGAGGAAGGAGAAACAGGTTCAACACATTAAAGAATTAGCCCAACTCAAGGGCTATATTTCTTTCACCTTCATTAAACTAAAAACTTGAAAAAGACAGGACAACTGTTTGATTTTTCACAAAAGTTCACAACCTCCTGGCACCCAGCCTGGTGTATATCCTAGCTATTCAGTATGTGGCTGTTATGTAATAGTGGTAGAATCACAATTCTGAAACACGATTGTGTAATGCAATCAGTAATGCGGTCTTGAAAAGTTAAATATTCTTTGTAGATGTGCTGAATCATAATCTTGGGTATGAGAAGCTACAGCTACTTTGAAATGTTCTGTAGCTTTCCGTGTGGTAAGGTTTGCCTACATGAATGTGAATGGAAGGGTGAGTTCCACCCAGAGGTAAAAGTGGAACAACGCTCGGTGTACTTCTGCTCTTTCCTTACTGGATTCCCATGTCTCATGTAGGGCAATGAATCTAGTACTGTATTTGTGTCTTATATTCCTATATATATTATTAATATGTATATAATATTGTATATTATATATACATATAATAATCATCTAGGGTTATGTGAACCTAAGCAAAGTGGTAGTTAAAAATTTGTTTTGGAATAGTGTTTCTTAAAAACTTACCCTAGAATAGCACGTCACGATCACCTATGGTCTGGAGTAGGGACTTATAACCTGGTTTTAACAACTTCTTTGGGTAATTCTAATGAATGCAACATTTTCAGAACCTATGGTATCAAAGGAGGCACTCTGGTGAGGCATTCCACCTGTGTTTTTGCCCTATGTGCTTTACAAAAGTAGATGTAATGAACCACAGGCTGCTACGCTCAGACTGACTTCTGATTTTTAATTCCCTTAATCGTATTGATGTTTCTTAAGGCTTTTTTATCCAGCCATTGTACACTAATGTTTCAAAGGGAGAGCTATTAGAGGAGAAGCTAAAGATCTGACAGCCCTGGAGAGCAATCATCATCTGTGGATGGGCTTAGCACTCATTAAGATCTGCTCTCAGGCTGGCCTCTGCTCCTCAAGGCTGTGAGCTTTCATTGTCATCGCTTACTTTCCTTCTACCTGTTTGCAGCCATATCTCCCCTGTACAGCTGCCCACCCTGAAAAGGCTCCCCTGGCAAAGGTCCTTGTACACTAAGACAATCATCAAGCTTTTATCAAAAATTTACATTTTGAAGAACTAAAACCGTGATTTTTATTTTCCTGGATAAATGTAACTTGATTAAGTGAATATGATTCTAAAAATATAAAATTTAAAATTTTATATGAAAGCAAAAGAAGGATAAGAGAGCATGCCAATAGTCCCAGCAGTTGGGAGGCTGAAAACAGAAGGATCACTGCAAGTGCAATCTGTGTAATGAGACTCTGCACTAAATATACATAAAAAAGGACAGGAGAGCAAGTGGGGAAAAGAGATTTATCCAGGTATGAAAATAGAATAGTTGGGACAATGGTACTGTGCATTTCTACTGGTCTATGGAAAGCAGGAGCTAATACTTTAATTCATTTCATCTCCTTTTTTCAATTATTTTTACTTTTTTTCTGCTTAAGTTCTTATAAATTTCTTTCTTCTTCAAGTTTATGTGCATATATTTGGTAATATAAATAACTGGTTGGAAGACAAATTTAAGTGAAATTCTGTAACACTTCTAATTTTTTGTTTTAATTATAATTTGTACTCTTTTTAAAAATTAAAAAAATAAAGCAAAAATTAATGCCAGTAATATTTTTCTTGGAATTAAAATATTTTAAATTGTTACAAACTTTCTCTGGGCTTGGTAAGGCTGACTTGGTTTCAAATATCATAACCTATGTATTGAAAACAATAGGGTAGACAAATTAATATCTCTTCCCAGTCTGAGAGAGTTACTTCTCAAAATGCATTTCAAAAGACTTTTATATTTTAAAGCTCTGACAAAATATGAAGAGACAGAAGATTGTTGCCAAAGGTTGCCGCGTGGGCTGCTTGGGACAGTCTCAGCACACCTGCTGAAGCAGCCAAAATCCTCCCAGGAATTTTGTAGTCAGGCCATTTGTTCTACTCCAGGACTCAGATCCCTGTCCTTGGCCTCTTGCCTACTGACATACACTTAACCGAGGGTTTTTATTGCTCTTTCAGCAATGCAGAATGGCCCGCCCCAGGGATCTGAGCCTCATTCTGTCCCTGAGACCATGTGTGTCTTGCTCTGCCAAACACTTCCAGCCATCCAATGCCTGTGGAGGCCTTTCTGCAACACCCTGTGTAAAACTGTACTCCGTGTCTCTATTGTTCTCCTTCCATTTCAGCTTTGCTTTTCTTCCGGATACATGTCAAAATCTTAAACAATTCTACACAAACTTTATGTGGTCTCGTGCTCTCTCTTTGTCTCTCTCTCTCTCTCTCTCTCTCTCTCTCTCTCTCTCTGTCTGTCTGTCTCTGTCTCTGTCTCTCTCTGTCTCTCTGTCTCTGTCTCTCTCTCTCCCCACCTCTCTCTGTCTCTCTTTTTCTCTCTCCCTCCTTCTCTCCCTCCCTCTTTCCCTCCTTCCATCCCTCTCCATCTCTAGAAGGCAGTTTACTTGAGGCAGGGATTTTGTTTGCTATATTTCACTGCCGAGTTATAGGAAAAAAGAAAAGCACACTGATGCACAGTAACAATTAACATTGGTCGAATAAACAGAGGAAATGTGGTCATGTGATTGAATATACTCAAAACTAACACCAATCATAATATTAATAGAATAAGATTTTTGTTAAAGATTTAAATGCTCGTATAAAATATTATTGAGTCAAAATTGTCAAACAGAGATGAATACTTCCATTTTCTTTCCTTTGAGGGTTCTCAACCTTTCTAATGCCGTGACCCCGCAATACAGTTCCTCATGTTGCGATGACTCCAAACCAAAAAATGATTTTGGTGACTACTTCAAAACTGTAATTTTGCTACAGTTATGATCTGGAATGGCTTTAGGCAACCTGTGTATTGGTTGTTTGACCCCTGCCAGGGTCGAAACCCATAGGTTGAGAACCATTCACTTAGAAGTTGAAATGATGTTCCGAAAAGTGTCACATTCTAGAGTTCTATTTCCCCAATAAAATTTTGTAGTTTTGTCCTCTAAATGCAATTTAAGACTTATATGTGCAAATAAAGTCCAATTTCTCTTGTGAATGAAGACATAAAGAGTGAGAAATAATGATAGTTTAGTACTACTAAATAGAATTTTAGATATTTTCTGAATCTAAAATAAGGGAGTTTTCTGACAAAGAAAACGCAAGCTTAATATGCTTTGTGTAGATACTTCACTGAAACCTGGAAATTATTGAGAATACAAAGTCAAAGGGAAGAGCTACTAGAAGTTACCTCGTTCAGAAATAAGAAAACTATAGGGGCCAGAGAGATAGCTCCATGGCACAAGTGCCTCCCTGGCAAGTGCAAAGTCATAAGTTCAAACCCTGGTCCCACAAAAAAGAGAGAAAGAAAGAAAGAAAGAAGGAAAGAAAGAAAGAAAGAAAGAAAGAAAGAAAGAAAGAAAGAAAGAAAGAAAGAAAGAAAGGGAAAGAGAGAAAGAGAGAAAATAAAACTAGTACGTAGAAAAATAATTTGTACCTAGTAAAATATAGAACATATTCTAGAAATTGAGAAAAATACACAAAAGTAACTTTGAAGCTACATAAACAGGTCAGAATAAATATACTAAAAAGAAATGAAATTCCATCGTTAGGTTAGTAAATTCCAAGTGAATGTTACTTGACCAAACAGGTATGCAGTGGGATTCTTGGCATTTCATAAAGTATCTAATGTACATATATCCCTTCTGCATGATACTTTGATCAAGTTACAAGTGAATCAGTGAATAATCAAATAAGTTTCATTCTCTTTGACTCTAAAGAGATCACTGCTTGCAAAAAGGGCAGCCAGAGAACAAAAGATCCTGTAGCAAAAGAAAAGGAACAATGTGAATCATAATGAAATCAGTCTTGAGATCTTAAAGACAGGGAAAGACTGAACGGCTTTTCACAACTGGGTTTCTCTACCCAATCACTGCATGAAAACTGCTCACACTAAATCTGCACCTCTGGGCTGGACACAGAAGAAACAGTGTAATATGCGCTGCACACATACTGTTGGCATGTACTGCAATGTCTATTGAAATGCCTGCATGGTTACACAGAACTCCTTCTGAGCATTTGACTTTGGGGCAAGGAAAGCAGTGTCTGGACTGCCCCTTATCTGGAAATTGTTTTCTTTTTATAACAAGAGTGCTGCCAATGTAGAAAAGGATCTTAATGTGTAGGAATAAACATGAAAAATCAAGGGATTCTGTGTACATATTGCTAGAAAACAGCAATTTCCTATGGCTCTTCTGTGGTGCCGGTGTGCTTACTGGACTGTTGACAGGTGAGTGAATAGATCCAGCCAGGCCTACCCTGAATCCTTCTGTCCAAAGCTGTGTTCTCTGAATATGCTATCACAATTTTTCCTTTCATTGCTGGCAAACTTTTTTCTAGTCCCCTCAGTACAATTAGAAAATTTTGTGTTATTGGCAAAATTGGCAATGATGGAAGCTGTTGATTTAAGCCTTTTACAGCTCAGCATACTAATATAACTTTATGTTTTATGCCTTGTAGTTAAACTTTTCTGCTGGGTGGTTAAGAGCAAGTTAAAGCAAGACCTGTATAGCAGAACATGTAACTTTTGTATCTCCCAAGGTCAGACAAATCCCCTCAAGATTTACTTTGAAAGCATGCACAGTACTCTGTAGAACTGTTGTCTGTGTCAGTCGTATGGATGAGTCACAGCCATTACTTGACCAATTTTCTCTCTGGGAAAGCCTGAGAGAATATTTTCTCTCTAAGGTGATTCTCCTTAGGTATACTGTATATCTTCAATCCTTTTCCTCTGTAGCCCCATAATCTCCTTGAACAGAAAATTTGGGAAACCTTTGAGTTGTAGGATGTTATAGCACAGGTGCTCTTATGTCCCAACTCCTTACTGACCTTGAAGGGGTAGGGCCAAAATATTGGCTATCCTTGTAGCCCTTCTCTTAGAACTACTTTCTCTTAGTTCAATGAGAAGAATTTTTTTGTACCAATAATGATTAGAAAAATTATGTTTACACCCTATGCTCTGTATAACTACTAGGAGGACAACAATATGCATTGTATCAAATACTGGAAATGTACTATGAACATGTTTTGAAACTGTCACATTGTTATTTCTTATTAAATGCAATAAGAGAGAGAGAGAGAGAGAGAGAGAGAGAGAGAGAGAGAGAGAGAGAGAGAGAGAGAGAATCTTCAGAGAAAGAGCTCAACTCCCCTAAACTCCTAGCTTTTGTACGTCAATAATTTCTTGGTCGCAGTAGGTAGGGTCAAAGCCCGGATTCAGCAGGAAGTAACTATAGTAGACAGCACTTCTTTCCTCAACTCCCCCAAAAGAGTTTTGAGGACCAGGGCTCTCAGCAAGGACTAGAGCAGGTAGAAACCTAGATGCTGAGTTACTTACTTGCTTCCCTCCATCTAATCCTGAGTAGCACTCAAGATTATCCTTGCTTCCACTGTCCTAGTTCAAAAATCCAAGAGATCAGCATGCTCTAGGCCCCACAGCTCTGGTACCAAAGACTTGGGGAGAGGCACCTAAAGCCAGAGATATCTGGTCTTTCAATGCTGAATCCCTGAGTTATCTATGGACCTTTCATTTCCTTCTTCCCTTTCCTATTGCTGCTGCTACCTTTCCCTTGATTTTCAATAAATGTAGCTACTTACTACTGAGTGTACACTTGGGGATTCTTTCCTCAATGTGCAAGAGCAGCTGGACTACTATTGGCCTATTCAACTATAGCAACCTCACCTGAGTTGCAGACATAAGTGTAAAGACAGACCTGCCCGAAAAAAAAAGAAAAAAAGAAAGTTTTGTGTTATGCAGAATAATGACTCTTTGATATCATTTTCATTTCCAAAAACAGAAATACTTCCACATTAAATTGCATAGTAATATGCAATACATGGCCTTTTTATAGGAACGGCTATTGGGACATTTTGTGATGCTGCCTTGCATGAGTTTTCTGTTACGCCTCACACAGCCTTCACAATATTAAATGAATGCCTCAGAAGGGCACAAATGGCTGCACACATCAACATGGTTTGCTGAAACATGTCAGTGCTCTAGAGCCATCAGCAGTAAATGAAGAAGAGCTGGTAAGATAGCTCAGAGCCTAAGCTAAGAGCCTGCTTAGGCAACAGCAGGGACCCAGGTTTGATCCATCGCCCCAACAACCTCATGCCATGCTGGCCCCAACCCTCAGGGAACACTGAGCTAGACATGGTGGGGCACACTTGCAACCCCAGTGGTAGGGAGGCTGAGACAGGAGGATCACTAAGAGTTCAAACTACCTGGTGAGACCCTGTACCAAATGCATAAAAAAAAAAAAAAAAATCAGTGAAGAGCACACACATTCACATTTCCAAAATGGCTTCCCTTAAACCTCTGCACCTCACACAAAGTTCACTATGTCCTACAACCAGCAGTGAACTCCCTCTGTAGACCAGGCTGTCCTCACCAGTGCAATTCACCTGCCTCAACATCTGCACTGCTGAGAGTACAAGTGTAAATAAACATCTCCTGCATGAAAATGTCTAACTAGATACAAGGGTCACTCTCTGAAGAAAGCCCAGCTTATACCTATTGTCCAGATGGGAGAACCCTGCCACACTATGCCACATGTTCAAAATACAAAGCTTTGAAGTAATAAATGTATATTCCTTTAAATTGTGAATTTGTAACAAGTCATTACATAGCAGGAGTAAAGGGCTATATTCAATTATCTATTATTTAAAATATGAACAATAACATATAATTCATGAGGCTTTGCGAGCAACTAGTAGTAGGTTTCTCTAACATGGAGAAAAAAATTAAAAACTTGTTAATCTCTTTTCTTTGCACCAAGCTTATTAGCATAAGCATAAGCCAGGCTTTGTAGCACTGTATGAGGGGTAAGGAGTAGAGTGGGACTCAGGAATGAGTCTTGAAGATGTTATAGTTTAATTATAGAAATAGAGGGAAAGGCCCCATCAAATAGCTCAGTGGGTTAAAGCACCTGCAAGCAAATACAGGAGTCAGAGGTTCCATCCCTGGGCCTGTAGTGTGCTCTCCACCCCCCCACCCCAAGCATGCTGAAAAGGCAATTGAGACTGGGTGTGGTGGCATGCTCCTGTAATCCCAGCTCTTGGAAGGCTGTAAACAGGTGGATCATTACGAGTCTAATCTAGCAGTGAGACTCTGAACACCCTGTAGACCATCTGCCCCTCCCCAGAAAAAAAGAAAAAAGACACGTAGGTAGTTAAGGGATTATACAACAAAGCAACAGTTCAAATGCCATAATTATAGAATTATATTACATATAAAAACTTGCTATTGTAAAACCTTTAAAATATCTTTCCTGTGAGATATATTAAACTATCATAAATAGGAAAATATTTAAAACCTCAAGGTGTTAGCAGGTGTGCAGATTCAAGAAATATAAAATTATTGAAAATGTTTTAAGACAAAAATAATATTAGTGTCCCAATTTACTATTTTATAATATATTTTCTTAGCCTGAGAATTTTCCTTAGGAGAAAATTTTACTTCTGGGGCACCCTCAGACCAATTATCTTGCATAAACTGCTAATGTTAAAGCTGTCAAAAATTAAAATTGCATAACATAATTATATGCTTACAATGTTAAAAAATTAGTACCAAGATAAATGACTTCTCATAATCAATTTCCCTTTTAAAAATCATGTTTAGATTTGTAGTCAAACTTAAGTCAAAATCCAAGTACAAAACATAATCATTTATTGCAAAGACTTTATACTAATGATTCTCTTCTGTTCTGAGAAAAATGTATTTTGACATGAAGCAGCCATCTTTCTTCTGATAGGACACTAAATGCATACTGAATAATATGTGTAGCTGATATTATTCAGCATGAATTTAAGAACTAGAAAAGTAATATATTTACTTATGTAAGAGGAAAATATATACTTTATAAAGATAAAGTCACAAATGGTTTGATTTCATCATGTTAACTGCAGTTCACATCACAGTTAAGTGTCTGAATTTGATATGCGCTGGTTTATCCCATTGTGAAATCTCAGCCTTGTGAATGTTTGACAGACTTCTTTATATGCTAAATTTTATTATTATTCAATTAGCTATTGACCAAAAAATTCTTTCTCTTTCCAAATTGATGCATGTCTCTATTTTGCTCTGAATGGCATTTTAAATAAAACCATGGATTTAAGAGTCCATCACTATGTAAAACTGGATTCATAATTTCAGAGGCAGACCGTGTTGTAATACTGGGCTCGTATGGGCATGTCTTGATTTAATTACTAGTCGAATGTGCTACAAACTCAAATGCTCCCACTTTCATCCAATCAACATCCCCCTCTTTCTCATTTTTTACCAAGCTACCCACTAGATGCAAGAACAATCTAATCTTACATCTTGCTGAGCACTAATGCCATGGTCAGGTCTTTCTCCTCCATTGCAAAAGCTGTTCCTTGAGGGCAGTAATGTTTTTTCATTCAGATTTTCTATGTTACATTTTTTTGTGCAGTGTTAGTAAATAATCAATTGATATTACCCTAAATTGCATTTGTTACATTATATTTGCTATTATGTTGTGTTATGTATATTGTTACATACACTATATAATGTTACATTATATTATCACATATATATATATGATCTATATATATTACAAGCTATTCTATTCTTACTGGAATTTAATATACTCCTTTACTCTTAACAAATTTTATATTTCCAATTTATATAATACTTAAATATGATAGAGACATAGCTTCTGGTTTCACCACTTATAGTTTATAGGCTAGAAGAAAAAGTAAGACAAATGTCCGAATGTTCAAATATATGTAAAAGAAATATAACATGTTCCTTATAAGATATCTGAATTAAATGTCATAGAAACTCAAAGAAGTTCATAGTTCTTTGGTAGATTAAAAAACACTATAATGGAAGACACATGTTTGAGGTATCAAAGAATATGCAAAATTAAGTCATGCAAAGAGTGCATGAAGGACAGATTTAGAAAAGAATAAGGCAATGGTAAATGTTTAAGGGGATGGATACGCTTCGCAGGATCAGAGCACAGCACAATAGACGTATGGTTTCAAAACATCACAAGCTTGAATCTTGCTACAAGTCAATTTCAGAAAGAAAACAAAGGCATTGAACCTGAACATGAAGGTGTGTGAAGAGTCAGTTACTACATTCAGTTGAAGACAAGTGCCTGAGAGGTGCTGCTAGACCTAGTGTGACTAAGTAGGTTGGAACCAGAGGGAAGATGAAGACTGGGCATAACTACCTTGGTACAATTTTACTTAGGATACAGGTAATATTAAATAAATCTCTGAAACAGAAAAAAAAAATGTGAGTTAATTGACCTGACCCAGTTACATACTAACTTAACTTTAGTTAAATACTGAAAACTGGTTTTAAGAGACACTTACAATATAGACATCACTTAAGCAGTCAGAAAAGAAAGTAGAAGGAAGCAGCCTACAAACCAAAGTGTGTCACATGGGACTTATCTGAAGAGAGTGTGTCAGTGTGCCTAGTAGAGTTATATTATCCGCGTGAGTGTGAAAATTAGGTATTTTACATAGTTCTTTCTTGCTATGTTTTCTAAAAGAAAATCATAGATTTTACAGAAAAAAAAAATGCTACCACTGCTATTAGGCTTGGTAGAAATTTTCACCCATTTGAAGCATAAAATCAATTTTCCAGCCCAAGGGATCTTTAGTTTATTTATTATTCACATATTATTGCAGCAGAAGAGTTTATAAAGCTACCAGCTCTGAGAGAATACAATAAACAACTCCTGGACAGTAAAAGTTCCTCTGGTAATGGTGCAATGAGTTCATTACATTTCTTTTCAGGGTCTCACTTTCAGAACCACCCAAAAGCTTAACTAAAGCTCATGATCCTAACGACCTTCCTCTTTAAAGTGATTAAGCAGGGAAATGGAAGTGCAGCAAAGAGATTACAATATAATCCTTCATAACGTCCTCCCGATACCACAAAGGTCACTGATATTCATGAAGTAGTCTCCAAATTAGGGAACAGGGTTGTACAGACTTTACAGTGATATGTGCCAAAGGAAAAAGAGTTGGTCTGGGTAACTTAGAACTACAGCAATTCACCCACACCACCTGTAGTTGAGAAGCGTATGGATGTAGCTTGAATGCATAACTTAACTGCATGAAGAAGGCATGTATGATAGTAAGTAGTACTACTTTGGAATTCTGTGCATGTCATATAGATATAGATATAGATATAGATATAGATATAGATAGATATATGCATACACACACATCTATGTATACATGTTGTTGAAATCTCTACACAGACTTTGTGAGTCAGGTATCATGAATAAAGAAATAAGGAAATTGTGGTTAGAAGAGAGCTGTTAAACTTCAATTCAACTCCAGAGTGGCCTCAGCTGAACAACTGAAACATAGAAGACAACACTGAAAAATGAGATTTGATTTTAAGGACTTTAACAAAAAAAAAAAAAAAAAGAAAAAAGAAAAGTATTTGGTGTAAAATATACTGCTTGTCTAAACTTTGATAAAACTCCTCCTACTAGGTTAGCTGTAAATGTAAGGCATTCACCCTGAGTAGAGCAAAGTTTTAATTATGTTTACTACTGGTTTGGGGGTAGTATTAATTAGCACTGGGAATTATTAGAATACCATAATACCACTTAAATGTCATCTGTGCCCATTAACCTAGGGGAAATCTGAGCAATTTGATCTACAGCCTAGAGCACAGAGCACAAAATCAAATTTTTCTTATTCTTTATTGCAACGGACTTGGTGACCAATGAGAATTAATTGTGCAACAGTGGAGAAAATGCACAAACTAGACCCTTTGGGCAGGAATGGATCATTAGTCTAATTGTGAGAAATAAATTCAAAAGCAAAATGAATCATCTTTGAGAAGTGTAACACAATCTTGCCATAGGAGAAACTGTGTATATTTACATAAAGCTAAGATACCCATCTGTAGATTAATGGTACTGGCTTAAAGGGGTCTACTCTTCATATTCAGGTCTAACTCAGGCATAACTGCTCAACCACCAAGAGAATGTGAACACTCTCACAGTGGGGCTTTGCAAACACCTGGCTTACTGAACTGCTACAGCCATGGCACCAACACAATAGCATTGTCTTTCAATTATGTGTCAACAGTAATTAGAATAACAACCACAGTTGATTTATGTAAAATAACTGAGGTTGAATACAGTCATGAAATTATATGGAAAATTTCCCCAATCATCAATCACTACTATATGGTGATATAAGTGATATAAGACATTCATAATTGGGATAAAGCAAACATATTAGTTATTTTCAGTGGATCTAGATTTTTATATCCTAAATTCTGAAAGTAAATTAAACAACTTAGCCATGTCGTGGAACTCCACTGAGGTTCAACTAATCTGTCTGAAACCTAGGTTGTACTGCATATTTAAAAGGTGCACACAACAGATATCTTAATTCAGAAGGAAAATACACCAAGCTTTATAAAAACAACTGAATTTCATATTAGCATATCAGCATATTAGCATCCCTGGATTATCTAGTCAGTGTGAAATATTTTCCATTTTGCCAGAAGAAAAGCAGATGTTCACAGGTGGTGGTAAAATTTCTCAAGATCAGTAATTACCCCACCAAGGAACAGTTCAAACACAGTTCTGCGCAGGCCCCAGATTGTTTCTATACCTGTCCATTTCTCCAGTGCTTCTCTGTATACATTCTGCAGGAAAGGGATGACTACTATAAGAAAGATATGAACAAATGCAGCATTTTTAGAAATACGGAGTTCAAGAAAGTTGGGCTCCCTTCCTTAATCCATGATTTTACACAGGCCTTGATATGTTAATATATTTTTAAAGTCCCCAACAGTGAGCTAGAATTATTGCCACTTCCCGAAATCATCTGTCTCCTGAAAGTCCCCTTCTGATGAGGACATCACAGAGAGATGCCCTGCAAACTGTTCTGTAGACTCCGTTGCCTCTCCAAACAAAAGGCAGTACTATTTTTTTCTTTTCCAAAGGAGGGTTTCATTTACCTGAAGTAGAGTAAAAACTTTAAAAAGTTTCATAAAGAAAGTCCCATGAGCAAGGCCTGGAGAAGTAAAATACATACTCTTTTCCACTCATTTAAGGAATAGGAACAAGAGTAGAGGGGGTGTCCTGCCTATGTCAATAAACAGTGCATCAGTGAGGGGAGGGGAGGCACCTCTGTGAGATATTGGTCATTGAGCCAACACTGCATCCCCTTTTTTGCTTAAAGCTTGGAGAGTGCAGGAAAAGAGGTAAATATGCTTAACTAGTAGAATCTGTTCTGATTTAACAGGTTTTAAATGAGAAATGAGGATAACTGGTGCTCGCAGCCTCACTATAATCCACGTGGCATTTTCTCACCCTCTGGTATGCAGCTATGCAGGATCTGTGTGACCTGCGAGACCAAGGGGAAGCTTCCTCAAGGGAGCATCAGCAGGGTTGAGATTAGGGTTTAGCATCTTCACCCTTTCCTCCTACTCCCTTCCTCCTGATTTCCTTCAGCAGTACTGACTTACTGATTTTTTTTTTGTTAATTCTATTTTATTTTTTAGTAGGACAGATATAATAATTAATACATTGCATAGTTGTCTTCATTGTAGTTGTTCAGAGTACAAGATGCAGACATGATATCATGTCCAATTTGATGTACAATATGTAGGGGGTGCGTGGCTCATTCAGAGTTCCTGAACTGGTTACCCCATTCCACATTTAATTTGTTTAGTATTGACATAAAGCCAAGATATTCCAATAATACAAATATCAAGAAAATATTAAGAAAATGTCTTTCAGAGTAAATCAAGAGATAATTAGATTCCCCTTTCTTGACTACTAGGGAATTATTAGAAACTTAATTTTGGCAAAAATATGAAATTAATTATTAGTCACTGAAGATGTTCCTAATTCAGTAGTACTCTGTAACTCTGAGTTACAATTGGGCCTCAGGGGTTCAATAATCCTTAACAACATTTCCTCTAATTTGTACACAAATCTTTCTCTTGAGTGAGAATAATATATGCAATTTAAAATATGGGATTTAGTCCCTACCTTAACATCTGATTTTTCTAAGCATTTCCTTACTGACAAAGACATTTTTGGATTTTCCTCTGATTTATGCACACCCAGAAAAATTCTTGGGATTATCTTCCTTCTCATTGGGTGTCTTCAACTCATGTTTTTTAAACAAGGAGAAAATAGAGTATTGGTAAAAGTATAAATGTATCATTTGGTAAAAGTTTGAAATCTGAAAAAGAACTAAAGTTTCAATGAACACGGAATAGATTTCCAACCCTAATAAATTGGCAGAGTTTTGACTCAGCTTTTAAGAGATATAAAACTAGTCATTGTCCCATCTTTCGCTGACCTCTATCACCAGGATACCTGAGCTCAGCTGCTTAGAGGGCACCATCCTCTCCCAAGCAGATTCATTATTTCTATCCATCTTATCACGAGTGTTTATTAGATGCGCCCTTTACACACAGCCCCGTGCTGAGGATGGGAACACAGCTCATCCAGAAAAGTATGATCCAGTGGCTTTCAGATAAATGACCTGTCACAAAAGGCAGTACCTGATAGTGCCTTTGATGAAAATGCATCAAAAACAACCAGAGACACACTGGAGAGGACAGAGGCAGGGGCTGCAGTATCAGCTGGTCACTGAGAAAGGAAATTCTTGTTGCAGAAGATCAAATTGGAGCAAGGTCTTGAAGCAGAAAACTTGTAAGAAATGAACAGGAGGTGACAAGGATTTTATGAAGAGTAAACATTTCTTGCATTGACTATAAAACAGTGTTTGTTGCATTTATTATAAAAATGATACTTATTGCATTCATCAGAAAGAAATTAGGGCATATACTCATCATGATGTTCATTAAAGCTCACATAAAATTGTGACCTTTTTAAGAATATAGAGTGGGATAATATATTTCAGTAGTATTTCATATGAAAATCATATCCTGCATACATATTCATGTTTGGGTTGTAAGCTCTTCCAGTGTCACCATCTTCTCCATAAACACCAGCAGGGCTTTCTAATTAGCCAGTCCTTCTGCTTTCCCAAACTCACCATTGAAGTGGAACATTGCACAAATCTGTAGTAGAATTAGAGGGTTTTATAGAATGATCTGCACAATACACTTCATGTCTTAGAAGCAATGCTACCTAATGTCAGACATTAGCAAGAGCTAGTCAGATGGCTCCATATATAGAATCACAGCATCGTCCAAACTGAGGTTTTAAGTTTCCCTCTCAGGTTTTTGACTAACTATGTAAAAACAATTAAAAATTATTTGGGCATTATGGTTCCATACAAAGAATGTGGAGCACATTTTAAGTGATGACAAGATATGAAGGTTTACTTGAATATAGTGAATAGTGCATGCAGTTACAATAAGTAGGAAAAAGTTGGTCTTACTTCAGCTATATATATATATATATATATATATATATATATATATATATATATATATATATATGAGGCCTTCAGCACCTTTTCTGTGGTCTCCATGATGTGGTTCCCCTGAGGCATAGTGTAGAACTAGGGCAAGTGGATATGTCAGAATACGATCTGATGTCACATACCGATACATGTGGACTGCAAACTCCAGGATCTTCTGTGACTACAAACTCAGGAATTTCTTCTTGTATTTTCTGCAATGCTTAAAACATTTTGATACACTAAATGCCAATGGAAGAAATTTGTGCCCAATTTACACCATTTAGGAAAAAATAATATGCATGTCAACGTATGTTTGGAAAAATTTCTGATTAGAAATAATTGCATCTCAGATAAACCTCACTGGCCATGACACCGTCACTGCACAAAGAGTCCGAATTTTGAAGTTTTTTGTAGTCGCATTCACGATTTTCCATGTCCTTTAAAGAGTAGATATTATTTGTCTAACATCAAGATTACAAATATCACAAAATAAAACATTCAAAAATATAAAATATTTTCCATATTTTATATATAAATATTTAGGATTTCAAGTATCTAACATAGTATTTATTTCTAATCTGGTAACTTCTATAGCAAGCATATATATTTTCATTAAATAGCATTGAAAACTATGTATGAAACTGCTATGTTTTCTTTCAGATATCTTTTTTCTACTGATAATGTCTCATAAAACTTTGCAAACAAAAACTAAGAGTTAAAAAAAGAAACTCTTATAATGCCTTACTTTTTCATGGTTTCTCATTACAAAATCAAAATTGTGTGTATCCTCTTCTCTGTTGGACAATGTATGTTGTAGGAATTAAAACCAGTTTTAGGGATATAGCTCAGTGGCATAAGTACCTACCTAGCAAGCACAAGATCCTGAGTTCAACTGTCAGTAACAACAACAAAATTAAAACCCAAAAATAAAATCAGAATGAACAAGAACTGATGACTGTAATAGGAAATTTCATGGGGTGAGATAGGCAGTCTGCAAATGGTTTCCCAGCATCCGACCACCATGGAGTGAGCACCACACAGTTTGTCTCTCATGGCTTTCATGAAATGATCAGGATACAACTAAATGTCTCCTGGCCTTGACAATGCGAAGAGATATCTACTCTTCCTAAATTCCCAAGGAAGAAGCCTATGGGGCAAGGACATGGTGTCTGCATCAAAGCCACCAAGGAACGGACCCTGCCAACAGCCAGGTAAGGGACCTTGGAATTGAATCCTCACTAATTCTAGCTTTGAGAGGCCACAACCTTGTCAACAAGTTGATTCCACCCCAGTGAGCTGCACTGAACCAGTTCAGAATAGCAGCATCCACAACCTCAACCCACCACAACTAGAAGTTAGCAAATACTTGGTTTCGCAAGACATTACGGTTAATTTGTAAGATAACAGCAGACAACTATCCTTTGCAAGAAAGAAAGAAAAAAAAAAACTTCTATAAAATATTATAGTCTTTAATTCTCAATGCAGTAATCACACTACTAGTTAAAAACTGAAAGGTGAATAGAATTTGAATCATCTAATTATTTTAATTTTTAAAATAAGTCTTTCTTGTTTCTGAGAAAATTGAACAACTTATCCTTTGATGTTACAAAGAAGGTTATGGAAAGCTGAGGTTATGTTTCAGAAAATCCTTAATTCAGACAGGGACCTTCCTTTCCCTTGTAATTTGAATTTGATGATTTTATTTTTCCCCAAGACTTTATGCTAGCAGCCACCTTTCTTACTTCACAGGACATGAACTGTCCCTCATTAAGCCTTGCTTACTGCAGTTTGCATCTACGTTGGATGCAAACTCCCTGGAGGTTTCATAGCTGTGGGTCAGAGAAGCCAGATAATTTCAATTCCTAAGTGAGGTCGAGAGGAATACATTCCTGTCACTATTGAGGGCCATCTGCTAAGGAACACAGAGCTCATGGTAGCAGCCTCCAAGAGCTGAGAGAAAAATGAGGAGGGTGAAACATGAACCCATGTAAGGAAAAGGAAATGAAAAGGCTTAGTAGGAACACGGAGCATCTGTGGTCCAATATGCAACATCACACCCTGAAATCTGAGAACTCCATCCTCAACAGGGCTTGGAAGCCGAATCTGAGAAGACAAGAAATGCAGAAAGGTGTCTTTACTTCTTCACAGATGAGAAAATGAAAAGCCTCTAGCACCTGCCAAAATGCTATTAAGTAAATTCCATCCCAATGTTTTAGGAAGTTTTCCTCTATTTTTCCTCAGTGCCAACCTCCTGAAGCTGCCTTCTCTTTTCACCATTTCTTTCACTTCTTTTGCAATCTGTTATCGGCCTTACCACTGCCCAGCTCGGTTTCCACTCTCAATGAAGTTACAGTCGAGCTTCATTTTATCCTATACACTGCTTGAAGTCTCCCAACATTAAACCTATTGTTCAAGGGCCAGCCAGATAGCTCAGAGAATTAAAATGCCTGCGTAGGAAGATACAGCGACCAGGATTCGATCCCAGGCGTGCTGTGCCAGCCTAGCTTCCAGGGTGCGCTGAGACAGAGAGTGAGATGGGGCATGGTGGAGCATGCCAGCAATCCCAGCACTTGGGAGGTTGAAAACAGGGAGATCACTACGAGTCGGATGCTGGTAGTGAAACCCTGCAGGTCCTGTACTAAATACATTTAAGAAAAAAACTAAAACCTGCTGTTCTTGTGGCTTAATACAAATTTTGGTTTCTTCCCACTCACTTTCTCAATTCACTCTCAGACACTTTAATTCCAACAGGATAGTAAAGTAGCATATATGCCGCGTTTTCACACTCAAAGCACCTGGCCTGCCCAGGCACTCCTGTCCTCCTCCACTCACTCCGTGCTCCTAACTGGACCTCACCCTCAGCGCTGGCTTTCTCTTTCTTCTCTTAAAAATGTTTCTTCGAAGCCGGGCGTGGTGATGCACGCCTATAATCCCAGCACTCAGGAGGCTGAGGCGGGAGGATCAGTGCGAGTTCGAGACCAGCCTGGGCTACCAAAGTAAGCTCAATGCCTGCCTGAACTGTACAGCGAGACCCTATCTCAAAAAGACAAAAAAAAAAAAAAAAAAAAAAAAAAAAAAAAAAAAAAAGTGTTTCTTCACTTTTTGTAATTTTATTCCAACTATAAAAATCTATTTTTTCTATTATTTCAAAACTCCTTTGACTCTGTGATTGAACAATAAACTCAGCTTACCATTTCTCAGTTAGCTTAAGGAGAAACACGGGAAGCTAGAAAGTCATGAGCCAGCAATGTGAACTTATATCAAACAGGATACAAATCCGTAAGGAAGAGCCTGGAGCCCCTGGCCCAGCAGTATCCTGATTAATTCTATTCAGAGAGTGAGAAGGAAATGTATACTGCTAATTTTATTTATTTATTTCATAAGTTACTGTGTGTACTATCAATTTTGTTATAAACTTTTTCAAACTAGCCCAATGCAATAAATGATATACTTTTCAAAAAGTGAAGTAAAACACAATATCCAGAAATCATGATGTCAGGAAAAAAATCACATGATTACATTATTTCTGCATTTATTTATGTCTCTCTACTCCATGACATGTTATTTCCCAAATAATTTCCAAAATGGATTTCTCATTGTGCCTATAAATTTGGAAGACAATGTTTCTAAACAGACTTAATGCACGTGCTGAACGTTCATTTAATGCTTTTGAGAAAATGTAGGAATCAGATTTCATGCAGTAATCATTATGTACTAACATGTGATTGCCTCCTAAATCACGTCATCTCTTTCAATTCTCCATGTCTATTGGAGTGTGCTACTACTACGGGTTTGCCTCTTGCATAAATATGTTCCCTCTACATAGGCCCATAATATTAATAATATGATATCTACTGAAGTCCATCTTTTCTAACCCACCAGCTATTCAATACTAGAAATAACAATCTTCTGTGCATTATTGTCCTGTTCTAACTAATTTAATTACACCTCCTGTAATTTTCCACACTTCTCATCATGCTGTTGAGTGTGGTATTATTATTTTTTTGAATGTGTTATTATTGAAATAGGTAGAGTAAATCATACTTCTCAAGATATGTTTTTTTTTTAAGAATTTTTTATTTATTTATTTTTTCTTGTTTCAGAACCTTTGTTTGTTTATTCACTCATTTTTATGGCCGGCTCAACCCACCCCGAGGGCAGGGCCGGCACAGCATGTGGTGCCGGGGATTGAGCCTCAGTCCCTGAAGCCGCCCAAGCTTCCCCAAGCAGGCCCTTTAGACCACTGAGCCATCCCGCCAGGCCCCATCTCAAGATATCTTGGTGTAATAGTTAAAAGACAGATTAAAATGTTTTTGATAAAGATTTGGAAAATTAGGCAGGTATATGAATAATACATGAAAGGAACCAATATAATTTATGCCAACAAAAAGTGAGACTAAAATATGCCAGATATATAGATACTTTATACTATTAACTGCAGATCACACTTTTGTAAAGCTAGAGCTTATAAACATAAAACTGCAAGAGGATTCTTTTTTTTTTAAAGGATTTTTTTATTTTATTTATTTATTTTTTCCTTGTTTCAGAGCCTTTGTTTGTTTATCCACTCATTTTTATGGCTGGCTCAGCCTGCCCAGAGGGCAGGACTGGAGCAGAATGTGGTGCCGGGGATCGAACCGCTGTCCGTGAGCCACCCAAGCTTTCCTAAGCCGGCGCTTTAGACCACTGAGCCATCCTGCTGGGCCCCTGCAAGAGGATTCTGACATAATGATTTCCCAAGGATAAGAGGCCTAAGTTAAATGTTTCTGATCACGGTACAGCTTTTTCAAGGAGCCAGGTATCATTTGTCACCTTTTACATCATAATTATTCCACCTTATGCTATCAAAGACAGTTTATATAACTAGATAGGTAAATTAAAAATACATTATTAAATATACCACATACAAAAGAATTGTATATGATGTGCTTTACACAACTTGAGGTATACAAACACATTCTAGAAGTAAAAGTAGGCCATTCCTACAAATGAAGCTACAAGTAAGATGAGGAGAAATTTTAAGGAAGGAAAAAGTAACCTGTAAGCCTTATGTTCTTGTTCCACTATCTCAAAGGAAACTTGACTTCTCACAAGTGAGTAAGAGAAGTGGGTTCATGTGGCTTAGCCTGGCTCATCCATGCACCCTCTTACTTAAATGTTTGAGCAAATCTGTGCATGGGAAAGACACTGTGATCCACTGTAGTAACATAGAGATAAGACTGCAGATCAGTTGGTGTCCCTAGAAGTTGTGTGTTATAGACAGAGCCCAGACAGACAGAGCCTGCCTTCTGTTACTCGGGAGTCTCAGAAAGCCGAGGCCTGAAGCTTCAGGTGGCAGCTCCTCCTGCAGGTGCCCTGTCCTTGAATTATAGACAGAGCCCCAGCAGGGCTGCCTCCTGTTGCCTGAGATTCCCAGAAAGCTGGGGCTCAAGGTTGCAGATGGCGGCTCTTCCCATGGATGCCCTGTTCTTTGTTTATCTGCTACGTGACACCTATGGCTGCCTCCTCCCCTGCTTAAAGTATTATTTGTTACCATTTTTGTGAGCTATGTGTCTGGACATGTCTGGAATATTCTGTGTCTATTAAAGTAGTGATGTATACTCCTTAGCCATTTTTTTTTAATGCTAAATAAAAAGAAGAGCCTTCTGAGGCTCTGAGCTCACTGAGGAAGAGAAATTTCAGTAAGTCCTCTGAAGCTACATTCATCAGGTCGTCTGGTCATTTATTTTGGCACCAGACCAAAAATCGTACAACAATCCACCTTCAGAAAACTCACTGGGGCAAAGAGAAATGGTGGGAGCTGCTCAGCTGTGTACGAAGTGGGTGAGCCAGTCCAGGCAACTCTTGGGAGAAGAATTTAAAAGTCTCCTTTGCTATTCTAAGGAATGTCTCCTATCTTCTAATTCAACTTCCATTAGGCATGATCAGTAATGAAGCTTAAAAGTGTCTGGATACTCACAGACTTCATTGATCTGGCTCTTCTTTGATGCCCTATAAGCTCTCAGGCACTATTCCCAAGGATGGAGCCACCTGTTCTTTCCCAAGGATTGATATAATCTAAGCTCTAGAATTCAGCCCACCCTTTCTCAAGAGAGGCCTTTCCTCCACCACCCCAGGCTGGCCTTGATTTCTGGATCTTTCCTCACCCACTTTTCATTTTACTATTTACTCACTCGACTCTACTTTATTTACAGCAACTTTACATCACTTTGCTGTCAAATTTCTGCTGTATCTAAGTCCCCCCAAGTCTCTCCTTCTGGAACCCACTGCTCTTCGATAACCACAAGTGTGCTAGAATTACTCTAGCCAATGTCACAAATCATTTGCTTTTCATTAGAGATATTTTTCTTCTGTACCCACTTATCTTGGGCTATTTCCTAATGTTAATGTTCCAAAATATTCCTCTCTTTCCTTCATAGATGCCAGGGACACGATTTTTTTTTTTTTTTTTTTTTTGTCCACTCTACATCTTAATGATCTCTCAAGGAAAATCTTGGATCTTTTTAATGGCATTTGACATCTGATTCTGTCTCATTCCTACATCCTTTATACTTCAAGTCTACCAACTTCTTTTGACATCAAGTCAACACTCCTTTTAAGTAAACTACAATTTTAAATGAACTTTCATTCTGTATGTGCCCATCACCTTAAAATGAACTTGACAAGTCCAAAGATCAAAAGCCCCAGCACAGTCAGCTTTTCCTCTGAAACACCCCAAGTTTTAATGTCATGCTTACAGTTTCGCTATTGTCTCCTGTTGTAAATCACAGGTGGTTTCTCTCAACTCTTTTCTTCTTTTCTCACTGAGAAATGTCCGAACTGAACCAGTTTAATGGAAAGTGTGTTTCTCCCGGCTGTGAGCTGCTTTCCTTGGCTGCCATCGGGGTCCCAGCACCCGCCCTTCATGTCTCAATGGCTGCAGTCTTCAGCCTCCAGGAGCCTCCAGGGAAGACCAACAGCAGCAGTATCAGTCATGATGATGTCTGCTAGGCTTGCACTGCTGTTTGTGACTCACAACTATCAATTTGGTGCAATGATGAGTGTGCAACCATTTTCCTCCAGCATTGACGCTAATGCCATTTCAGTGTACACAGCCAGTGTTTATTTCGTGAAGTTTTGAATAAGCGAATGAAAAGATAAAATTAATTTTGGCACCCAGGTAGCAACATGTATAGTTTCTTTGCCATTGAGATAGGGCAGGTATCATTAATTCCATGTTATAAATAACAGAAAGAGTTTTAGAGAATTTAAATAGTAATCATTCATGTTGCTAACTGACAGAATTTTGTTTTATTTTGCTATATTTTTGGTGTGGGGATCAAGTTCAGGACCTTGTGTTGCCAGGCAGACACATTTGCTGCTGAACAATCTCTTGGGCCCTACCAGACAAAATTTAGATGAGATGGCACCAAGTATAGACATGTTTCATAAGTCTTTAGACATAATATTTTTTCCATATTATCTTTCACTTTTTAAATAAAATTTCATTGTATCAAGCATATGTACAGACAATGATATACATATGTAATTTTTTCATGAAAGTACTAACCTTTAATTTCTAAAACCTGTTATCTTATTGCTTGTTGGATTAAGAGATAATCTGGATAAAATCTCTTCATCATTCCTAAAATAAACATGTCATCTATCATCTCTAGCTTCTGGGGAAATGGAAGATTTATCACAAAAAAGTACAGTGTGCAAAGCTATATGAGTATTAACTTGTGAAATTTTATTTTCAGTGATATATTCAATATAAATAACTAGGATCATAAATTACTTTTTTGTTACTTACAGAAATTCAACTGATTTTTCAGTGAAATGTTAATATTTTGAAACTATTCTTGGCAATGGAACTAAGAATATTGTAAATATTCTTGCATTTCTTACATCTGTCAGACATGTTCTATTACATATAAACATTAATTAATTCAACCTACACAATTCAATTCCAGTAGTAATGCTTTAACATAGATGGACCACAAAAAGCTCTAAACTGATAATTTTGAGAACCAATGGGTTGCTTTTCTTTCTGCATTTCCTATCTTTCTTGATTTTGGAAATTTGCAGCATATTTGATTTTCCTTTTAGTTTATCATATTTATGGCTCATGGAAAATTTTTCTGTACTGTTCTTCTTAGTATTATAAAGTACTCTGAGGTACAAAGGTGTCTTCAATCAGAAAGACTGAGAGAACAAATGTCCCAGAGCAAGCTCTTCATAGCCTCAGACAGAAAGCCCTGCTAAATTGGTCTGGTTATTTTTAGAGTGAGCAATCATAAATAAATATGAGATACATTTCTACTCATAGGAAATCCGAATCATATTCAGACATTTAGTAAAAAGTGTTGCCTGTAAATCTATTCAATTCTCTAATGAAGATTTTGCTAACATTTAATCATAGGTGTCTAATGAACATCTGTGGAGTATTGACTTAAAAGAATGATTTGACAGCTTTTAACATAAGATCATAAAGTAAATATGTGTTCTGAAGCCTCCTTTTTGTAAAAGGGAATAATTCTATGCTTCACAGATGGTAGTTACATATTTCATAAATACTCTAGGAAAAAAAAACAAAATATAATCTATGCTTTCATATTTAGAGTTGCCTAAAGTTTGGTGGAGAAAAAAAAAAACAGATTCTGACTCTGATTCTAATCATAAAGTACTAGAATTCTGCCTTTTTAAATGCCATCAAGCTTTTTGCATGATAAAATCAGTTTTCCCTTATGCTGTATGTATGTGAAGTCCTGTACTGGCACTTCAAGAAAGATATAACAAAAGCCGGGCGTGGTAGCGCACGCCTGTAATCCCAGCACTCGGGAGGCTGAGGCAGGAGGATTGGTGCGAGTTCGAGACCAGCCTGGGCTACAAAAGTGAGCTCAGGACCAGCCTCCACTGCATAGCGAGACCCTGTCTCAAAAAGACAAAAAAATAAAAATAAAAATAAAAATAAAAATAAAAAAGAAAAAAAAAAGAAAGATATAACATGCTCAACTTTCTTACATGATGCTTCTATTTGAAAACTAACATGTTCCAAATGGTACAATTTATTGAAAAAATTCTTAATATTACATACGTTCTATGAGATTTTCTTAACAAAAGACTAAAGGACAATGGAATAGTCTAGCTTTTAAAAAACAAAAGTCATTAGACTCAACATTTCTTCTAAAATCCATATATTCTATAAAGAGCATTGAATTTTTTTTTTTTTTTTTTTTTTTGGTGGTGGGACTGGGGTTCAAACTCACAACCTTGCACTTGCCCAGCAGGCACTTGTGCCTCGGAGCCATCTCCCCAGCTCCAAGAGCATTGAATTTCAAAAGAGATTATGGACATCATCCTCTAGTACTTTATGAATGATAATGCAAGTCCTCTCTGAAGACACAAATCAAGTTATATTTTTATTTGTTTAGTAGACAACTTATCTATAACCTAAATGTGAATTACAGCCTCTCTGAAAATCCATGTCATACCAAAAAAAAAAAACCTAGAAAATAAAACCTTTCAGTGTATTATTTCATGTATTTGAAAAGCACCATGTTAAGCAGATTTTGTCAGTATGACCAAATGTCTAAGAAAAACAAAGAATAAAAGATTTGTGTTTCAGTTTTAGAGGTTTCAGTCCGTGGGCAGCCAGTTCCATTGCTTTGGGGGCTGTGGTGAGGCAGAAATGTCATGGCAAAAAGGCAGGACAGAATCCCGCTCATCTCAGGCAGTCACTGAACAGCAAGAGAGGGAAAGAGCCTGAGAAAGGACAATATTTCAAGGCACATCTCCCTGGGATGCACTTCCTCCGATGCATTCCTTCTCCACATAGGTGGTTCATCCATGGATGAGCTGCCCATCCCACCATCCAATCGCCTGTTATCTACCAATCCCATTATCTCTTAATCTAATGAAAGTAACATGATCAGCTGTTACAGAAGCATTTGATTATAAAGTGTTTTACATAATACATACATATATACATACATACATGTGTGTGTACTGTGATTTCTGTGTTTGGAATGTATCCCTAGAGTATGCTATGATTGGAGGCATTGTGCCCTATAGGATAAAGTGTCAATGTTGAGAGTTGAGAGTTACTTACAGACATTTAGGGGTAGGCAACAAATGGAAGGTTCTTTTCTAACTCTTCCAAAGGTAGTTTGGGAGACCAGCCTGATTTTCTGTTTGATGACTAAGGACCCAGAGCGGCCACATCAGAATTTCCCTGGAACCTCCACAACACTGAGGTAAGTAATCTTCTTTGTAAGTAGCCTGCATCACGTATTGTACTATAGTGATGGGAAGCTAATATGATGCATAAAAATTGTATGTGTGTATCAACCTTCAACATAGGTGTACATTGCAAAATGTTCAAATTGGACAACATATTTTTCTTGTCAAGTCTTTAGGAGATTTTTTGGAGAAAACACTTAAAACCTTTCTCACCTTCACTGAAATATATACTACATTATCGTTGCCTGCCAGCACACTACTATCCAATGGAAAAAGAACTCATTTCTCCTACCTGTGCAATTTAAGGTTCACCAACAAGCCTTTCTCTGTCTCTCCCCACTACTCCAGTCAGTGAGTTATTTGACACAGATGCCTCTTTTACAGATACTTGGAGAGCTATCAAAGTTCAGCTCCTCTCGTCATTTATCATCATTTCTGTACTGTACTTTCAAACTGCAAACTCAATGGAGTAGAGAACTTCATTCTGTTACACTGATCCATGTCCTACAGTGTTGAGGTGGGAGGCATAGTGTGGAGCTTAAGAGGAGCAGAAGTAGAGGACTAGAGAGCACTTCAAACTGGCTGGTCTATGTCTTAAGATCATTTTTATTTATTTAAATTTCTGGAACCAGCACAACAACATGTGGTACTGGGAATCAAACCCAGGTCCTTATGTTTGCCAGGCAGGCACTTAGACTACTGAGCTATCTCCCAGCCCGAGATCATTTTCAATTGACATGCTACAGTTCAAAGCATTCTGTTCTTCAAACTAGAGCTGCTGTTCTCTGTAGTATTCTGGATAATCCCATTTTATTTTCATTGAGATTTTATTTTATTTTTTTATTTTTTTTTTTGGGGGGGGGACCAGGGTTCGAACTCACGACCTTGCAGTTGCCTAGCAGGCACTTGTGCCTCGGAGCTATCTCCCCAGCCCCATCATTGAGATTTTAGAATTTGTAATTTCTTTTGCTATTTACTCTTTTCTTTTTACTTATTTTCACCACTTTCCTAACAGTATCCCATTTCTACCTGCAGGCACTTTTATGGAATTGCCTTCTTTACATGTTGTTAATTTTTCTCCTTTACTTCTATTATTTAAAAAGAATTTATTACTCCATGCTTTCAGTGTGGGGAGTTAGTGCACACATATTTTTTATCCCTTTCTCCTGGCCCCATCTATCCATATCTTGGGCTCTTAAGATCCTGAATCATTTCTTTATACAATTACTTCCCCTGGAAGTCTTCATTCATTTTTATACCTCAACTAATTTCCCACTATCTGTAGGATCAAATAATGTGCGAGCATGAAAAGAAGCTATGGCAGCAGCTGCATCTGTCTACTTGTACACAATGGGGTGATGAGATGGATCGGAAGAGCAGATGCATTCGCCACCACGATTCTTAGCAGCAAAAGCACCAATTGTCCATTTTTCCAAAACAATAGTTTATTTTTTTTCATGTTTTCTATTCTTGTTTTATTTCTCTCTTTGGGTCCAGTCATTTCATAAGTACATACCCTGAAATTACCATAAAATTAACAAATTTCCAACTATTCCATTGTTCACTGACCACAAAATTTAAATTCTTGTTCTGGGTGTTTTAAAATCCTTTTACTAATTCATACTTAAAGACAAAATGCATTTTCAGCATGGTCCTTAAACACTACCTGTGACTATTTTTTAGAACTTTTACAAGTCTATGTCTGAGTGTATGTACTCAGTAAGATTTTTATTCTTAATTATTACTTTATATGACAGAAAATAAGGCACATTGCTCATTAAAAACAACTTGAAAAGGGATATAACAGGAAACAAATATTAAAATATCAGAGAAACTGGTTCAAAATTGCATAGTTTTTCAAATGAAACTAGAATAATATTTGAAAAACTAGTTACTAATTCTGTCGTGGCTACCTAGTTTCTAGCTCTCCAAGCACCATAGTTGAAAGATCCAGCAGGCATACTCACCATAACAGAAGAATAAGGGTCCCTAGACCAAAGGAGGTCTAAGCTCAAAGTTGTTTTTTTTTTTTTTTTTTTTCTTGAAGATTTCCACATTGTGAATTGGCTCTGAAATTTGATTTAATATGCTATCTTCTAGGTCAACTATCCCACTAAATATTCTGATATACATTACTGATTATTCTACCCCATAGGCAAAACATCTTAATAGTAAGAACTAAGTATCAAAAGTGAGTACTTTCAGACTCATACTTCATTCCCTGGTAACTTAAATTTCATTTCAACCTAGGACACACACAAAGGTTATCTCAGTTTACTTATTTGCCTATCAAGTCACAGTGCTTATATTAACATTTGACTATAAAAAACACCAATGTAGGACTGGGGATACTACTGAGCAGCACAGTGCTTTCCTGGCAAGCGTAAGGTTCTGAGTTCAATTCCTGGTACAAAAACAAAAATTCAGTGCACTTCTTATGCCCACATATTCAACCTGATCTCCCCCCCCCCCTCAGGGAAAGGATTTACAGGGTGTTCAGGGTCTCACTACCACATTGCACTCGTAGCTGAGATTCCAAGCATGTGCTGCCACACCCAGTCTCAAATGCTGTCTCAGTGTGCCCTGGGGTGGAACCAGCACAGCAGGCCTGGGGATGGAACACCTGGTCCCTGCCCCAGACTGCAGGCATTTTAATCTGCTGAGATATTTGGCTGGTTGGCTGGCTCTCAACCTGATCTTAAACATAAAAAAGACTTTTTTCCCACTTATCCAATACATAGTGATATATATATATATATATATATATATATATATATATATATATATACAGAAAAGCTTGATAGTATTCTAAGGTTGGCCTTAAATATTCCCACTTTATGCATTCATGCCTTTCTCTGCCCAACATGAAGGTGTATCTGAAGAGATAATAAGGGGATCTCCTCACAAAGAAAGGTCATCTAAATGGTCCTACTCAAGAAGCAGACAGTATCATGCCTTTCGTCCTATGTCAGACCTTTTTAATAGTGTTTTTAAAAATCACCTCCAGAGCC
>PVJA010011682.1:0-54043 GCA_004027025.1 Myocastor coypus | reverse complement strand
CATGTATTTCTTTTTTTACTTCAGATGTTATCTCTGATCTCAGTTGCTCTATAAGTTTCTGCACTTGTGTGTCTGCCTCAGATGCTACCAATTCAGAGGTTTCATCTGTATAATTCTCATTTTCTTCCATGATAGTGTCTTCTGTATTTGGTTTGGGTGGGCACGGGTCCTGAGATTGCCTCCTACTCCTTGTTGTTATGATTTTGTATGGAAGCGACCTCTGCACTTTGGTGATGTTATGCTGTGTCTATGGGCGTTTGGTCTGGAGACTCTAAGGTGACTCTTTTGTTGGGGCTCTGGCTGCTAGCTTTTTTGAATCCTGGCGGATGTGGTCTGTAGGTGGAGGTGGAGCTTTGGGATTGAGTAGTTCTGGTAGGCTCGTGGACCGGAACGGTTGCCAAACGGGCTATTTGATGGGTTTAGTGCTGGAGCTTGGGCTGGAGGGGTTAAAAAAAAGGGGGGGGCGGGGAAAGGGAAGGCAGGCCAAGGATCCTGACCCATCTGGCGCGCGGGCTCAGCTCCCAGCGGTGGGGTTTGGGCTGGGCTGGAATAGGAAGTTAGTCGCGGGAATGCAGAGGCGGGGCAGAGTGAGGGTTCTTTGAATAATTGGGATCAGTTACTTTCCAGTTCTACACACATCACACTATGAAGCTTATAGATTGGATAGTATTGAGAAAGTCACTTTGGGAGACGGGAATTAAACTTGGTAGATAAAATGCTTATATCCTTTCCTAAGGGAATAGCCACAGTTTAGTGGAAAATGTCCGGCTGATGACTCTCAGGTGGATAAGATAATAAAGAATATTGCTATTTGTGTTGGGACCCTTCCCCTCCGCTCCATTTCTCCTGGGCTGGTAGAAGCAGGCACTGCTATTCTTTCAAGGAAGGCTGTGTGTGGAGGGGGCAGGAAAGCTCTTGTCTCTTTTCCCAGTTCTGGTGTAGGGAATGCTCTATGTTCACTGGTTCATGATAATTTATAACAGATGTTTACAAGTCCTGCTTCTGTGTGATAGGTGCTCGTCCCATGCTCCTATTAGGACTGACTTAAGGGAGGCTGCATAGGTAGGTCTAAGGTAGCTGAGACCGAGTCTTAACTGCTTTTCTCTGGTTGCTTGGAGAAACACCCGACACTCAAAACGAGTGAAGGAAAGGTTTATTTAGCTCACAGTTACTGGAGGTTTCTGTCCATACTCAGATGGCTCCAAAGCAGACTGGCACTTGGCAGAGAACAACGTTTCATGGCGGCAATAATGAACAAGAGCAAAGGGAGAGGTAGCAGCAGCTCAAGCAGCTAACTTCTCTTCCTTTCTTACACTGAAATGCAAATCACCTGCCAAGGGGAGGTGCAGCACCCACCTTCACAATAATAAATTACAAATCCCAGAAGCCACTCCGTGACTACATGATGCTTTGTGGGGACACTTATGCACAAACCATAACACTCCCCAAGAAGCCTCTCTACCAATGCCAAGAGTGAGCCAGGAATGCTACAGTGAGGAAGCTGGACCCAAGATGTGGAGGAAAGAGAGGCCCCAGCTTTAGAGAGAACTACAGAGAAGTGAGATCAATAAATATTTTCAGAATTCATTTGTGGCATTTCAGCTGAGCCCACTGGATTTTTCATTAAATTGTATTTTACAGAGTAAAAACAAAAACAAAAACTAATAACAAAATCAAAAACTGACACAGAAAAACATCGAACAACACATATGGTACAGAATACTTCTCATCTTGCTCTTCTAAATATGTATGATTCCTAATGTCTTATCAATTACAATGATACTTTCTTTAAAATAAATTTAAAAATAATGAGCTCATTGGATTTTATATGGCCTTTAACCAATAGCTTTTTTTTTTTTAATGTTTTTAGTATCTAAAGAGAATACAAAATAAAACATTAGAAATGCTGTGCTGTACTTCACACAGCAAAGCAATAGGAATTTGAAAGTCATTGCTGTATTGCATAATGTTGCCCTCACATTAATTGTTCAAATTATGAGATGTGAGCATGCAAAACTGGTAAAAAAGAAAAGTTGTAAGATACTAAAAAGGACAAGGAAAACAATGTAAGCATCAACTGCTTCCCTCTGTAGACCAGTGGAAATCAGCAGTGCAATTACCCAAACCATCCTGTACACACACATAAATATATCTCTTCCCCCCACTCTCCTTTCCCTCATCCCACTTGTAGCTTCCTTTTGAACAGATTCTGTTCCCCTCACAGTATCCATTATACCTTTGGGAGTTTACTTACTCTTTCAAGTTCTTACACTAGTGAGACAATACAATATTTCCATGCGAGGGTCTAATTCATTTCAGTTATGAGTGTGATCTCTAGTTGCATCCATTTACCTATAAAAGCCTCAAATTTATCTTTTTCATACCTAAGTAATACCCCATGCAAAAACACCACATCTTTTTAATCCACTTCTCAGTTGATATGCATTTGCTTCCAAGATTTAGCTATGATAAATTGCACTGTTATAAACATGGGTGCATATATGTCTTTGTAGTATGATGTTTTCAGCTCATTTAGAAAAATTTACAGGAGAGGAATAGCTGGTTTGATGGGATTCCCACACCTAGATTTTTGAGAAATCTCCACATTGATTTCCCTAGTGGTTGTATCAGTCTACTCCCACTAATATTGGAAAAGAATTCTGTTTTTCTCTTCAGCATTTGTTATTGGCTGACTTCTTAATGATAGCCATTCTTTCTGAGGTGAGATCAAATCTTAGTGATCTACCTGTTTATAGCCTCCCAATAGCTGGGATAATAGGCATGCACTACTACCCCTAGTCTCAATTGCTGTGTCAGCATGCCCTGGAGGTGGGGCCAGCATAGTGGGCCCTGGGATTGAACTCCCAGCCCTTGCGCCTGCTTGCAGGTGCTTTATTCTGCTGAGTTATTTGGCCAGCCCTGCCCAATGATATTGAATACTTTTTCATATATTTATTTGCCATTTGAATTTCTTCATCTGACAAGTGTATATTTGTCTCAGATACTCATTTTTGGATGGGGTCTTTGAATTTTGGTGGCCTGATATTTTATTATATTTTTCAATAATCTAGATAGTACTTTGTTTGAAGGACAACATTTTAAAATAATTTCCTAATTTTTGGCTTTCTTTTTACTTTTTACTCTTTTGATGATTTCTTTTGACCTTTAGAAACTTTTTAAAAAGATGGGCTCCCTATTGTTGATTCCTTGAAGTATTTCCTCTGCAGTTTGTTCTTTGTCTTTGAACTCTCAACTTAACCCTCTCTTGAAGATTTCTACCTATGTTTTTGTCCATGAGATTTAGATTTTCTGTTTTGGTATTTAAGTCTTTGACCCATTTTGACTATAGTTTAGTGTACGGTGATAGAAATGGGTCTAATTTTGCCCTTCAGCATGTGCAAGGCCAATTTTTCTAAGACATTTATTAAAGAGGTTATCTTTCTTCCAATGAGCATGCCCTGCCCTTTCATCAAAGATAAGGTACGTGAGTGCATTTGTCGTTATGTCTGTTTCTTCTAAACTGCTCTATGGATCCTTAGGTCGGTTTTCTTGCCAGTGCCATGCTGGTTTTATCATAGTAGCTTTGTAGTATAATTTCCTGTCACAGATTGTGTTGTCTCCTGCCTTTCCTTTTTGACCACGATTGACTTTGCTATTTTGCGTCTCTTTTGTATCCAGATGAATTTTTGGAATATTTTCTCTATATCTGTTAAGTATACTAATGGTATTTTAACTGGGGTTGCACTGAATCTGTATAGCAATTTTAGCAGTTTGGCCAATTTCACAACATTGGTTCTTTCTATCCAGAAACAAGGACTATTATTCCCCATTCTGAAATTGTCTGATCTTTTTTTCTCATGGTACTATAATTTTCACTTTATGAATCTTTTACTTCCATTGTGAGATTGATTCCTAAGTATTTCATTTTTGGGGGGATATTATTGTGAAATGCATGAGCCGGCTCACCTTGGGGGTGGAGCTGATATGGCAGGTGGAGCCAGGGATCAAACTGAGGTCCTTGTTTTTGCCTAAACTTGCCTAAGCTCGTGCTTTAGACCACTGAAGTATCTCCCTGGCCGGGTTTCTCTAATTTCTCTCTTGCTGTGTTTGTTGTTTGTGTGCAGAAATGGTATTGAGTTTTGAGTGTTGGCTTTGTATCCTGTCATAATGCTGAATGAATAATCCTGTAGTCCATTATAGTAGTGGGTTATCAGTACAATTGGCAATATCAGAAGCTGTTGACTTGAGCCTTTTACAGCTCAGCATATTAATATGGCTTTTCTTTTTACAGCTTGTAGCTGGACTTTTCTGCTGTATGGTTAAAACCATGATAAAGCAAATCCTATATAACAAAAAGTGTAACTTTTGTACCTGACAAGGTCAGTCAAATCCCCTCAGGGTTTATCTTGAAGCTATGTACAGCGGTGTGTAGATCTTTTGTGAGTACCAGCTATCTGGATGAGTCACAGCCATTGCTTCACCAACTTTTTTTTTTGGTGAAAGTCACTCTAGGTGACTCTCCTTAGGCACAGTATATCATTCTGGTCTCCTAAAGGTACACTGCTTCTAATGTCATAATTATTGTTATACTCTTTCAAGTAAGTGGGTTTTTTTTTTGTTTGTTTGTTTTTTTTGTTTTTTTTTTTTAAGTAATGAAAGAGAACAGGAGATAAGAAAAAAAAAATGCCATAGGAGTGTAATGCTATAATTTTGTAAATGGTTAAATTCCTAAAGTTTTTACATTCTATAAGGACTTAAAGTTTAGAATATCAACAACAGATGGAAAATACCTGTTTCATGTGATGTTTAAGACATTTAAAATTCAGAAAGATAGTGACGTTAAGCTCAAGTGCCTATGTTATGTGGAATAATATCATTAAGATTCTCTTATGGAGGGTTGACAACTTAAGCTTGCAGACCAAAATATTGGAGAAAATAAAGTGCTACAAAGGTTGCCAATATTTTGGCCCTAGCCCTTCAAGGTCAGTGAGGACTGAGGTCATAAGAGGATCTGTGCTTGAACATCCTCTACCTCAGTGGTGTCCCAAATTTCCAGTTCCTTATTATTTTTATGAAAGCCTTCCTTTTCCATCACTAGCTGCAATGCCATCTCCAAGGTCAGAAAGTCTATCTTCTGTTTCATGCAAGTTGTTTTGCCAGCCTTAAATGGAATTATTAATTGCCTGGATCTGTTTCAGTCTGTTCCATGCATTCTAATACTTTCTTGTTCTGTTAGTTCAATGTTTGCATCATTTTTCTACTCTCCTGTATTATTTTAGCTATGCCTTCTTTAGATGTGCTGAGCAGTTCTTTCACCAATGTTGTCATTTCATTTATTTTTAACTTGAGAGGTTATTTCTGACCTCATTTCTTCTCTAGCCTGTGTAGTTGTTTCTTTGCTTCAGTTAATATCATTTGAGATATTTCAAGTGTGTGGCTTCCAAGTTCTTCCTATGTTCTTGTTTTGTGGCCTTGCTCTGGGTGTGCTGGAGGCTTGAGGTAGCCTTTTTTCCTTCGTTTTGATATTTTCGAAGTTCCCAATATCCACTCATGCTCAGTAGTAATGGGAGGGGGATGAGATCCAGGTCAGCAAAGCTCCTATAATAGTGTGTGGAGGGAGGTACGCTTACCAAAGCTTCCGCTGTGTGGATTCTGCTATGGTATACAGGTGGCAAGCCGAAGCTCAGAAAGGCTCTGAGAATGGTGGGGATGGGCCAAGGCTCAGAAAGAGGGGAAGGCAGGATAGGGCTGACAAGTTTCTCATGGCCAGCGGGAGGGGGTAGACTGAAGCTCAGCCAAGCTCCTGAGATTGTGGTGAGGGGGGAGCAAGACTCACCATGTCCCTGTAGCTATCTGGTGTGTGTCTTTCTTCTGAAACTGTTGGATTGGCCACTGCAGATCATCAAAGCTCCCATGCCAGTGGTGGACACTGGCCAGACTCTCCAGCTCCCCATAGCCGTCTGGTGTCTCCCTGCCTTTTGCAGGCAGTCCATGACTATTTTAAGGATTTACTGTGTGTCACACACTGGTCCAAATCCAAGGTTCAGAACTATAATCAAGGATTCTGCTGTCTTGGAGCTCATAATCTATCTGGCAACAAATTTATATATGGTGGACCAAGCAATTTACTCTAATCAAGGAGTGGTAGAGTGCTTCTTTGTTGAAGGTAGCAAGAGCTGACTCCACATGATGTCAGCAAACAAAAAAGTAAACAAAGAAAAATAAAAAAAAAAAAACCCTCTAATTTTGGGAAACAGTAGGGAAGGGCACAGGGTTCACAGGAGGCCAAATATTCAAATTTATAGAAATGCTGCTGCTCTGAGATGTCACAGAAGCTGCAATGCAGAGCTTTGCTACCAAAAGCGTAGTCATTAAATTGGAGTATCAGCAGCACTGGGAACCTGGCAGAGGTGTGGGGTGTCTGGGGATGTCTTAGGTGTTCAGAATTGGTGCTCCCTTGGCGTTTCATATCCACTTTACAGCTTGAGAGGTAGGCAGAGAGAGGGCTGAGTAGGTCAAGTTGGAGAACAGTGAGCCAGGAAGGGCATGTGGCAGGGCAGATCAGACTGCTGTGTTGGTGATTCTTGCTGGTAGGAGTCTGGAGGGGTGTTGGGGTTCTTTCCAAGGGAGATGAAGAGGCACTGGTGAATTTTGAGCAAAATACTATAATGCTCACATGTGCTTAAAATTGATAAAAGCTTCAATTTTAAATGGTTTCACATAGGATGATAAGTGTGCGTGGCACTTCTGGAGGAGCTGAAGCTAGGAGGTTAGTGGAGCACACTTGGGGTGGGTCACATAAACATGGGTTTGGTGGTCTGTATGTAGATCCTGGGCTCCTTCCTTTATGAGTCTGGGGCTCTGTGCAGTTTTCTAACCACCATGAGCTAAGGTTTGATTCTCTGTGCCTTTTTATCATGGGGCTGCAGTGACCGAGCTAGGCTACTACAAGCTAAATCCTCCAAAAGCATGAGGCAAATTAAACCACTCCTCCTTTCAAGATGCGAGTGCCAGGTATGGTGTCTTTTAATGAAAGCATTTTAATACTCTATGTAAGTGAAGTACTGCATATATGAACTAGTAATCTTTCCACATGGACATAGATATGTGTCATAATACCATGGGTACCCCGTCACACACAATTATTTCTTCAATTAAAACTTTAAAATGAATTGAAAAGAAAGGTCCCTCTGGGAGTGTATAAGAACTGATCATACAGAAAACAGTTTAAACTTTTTATTCAGGAAAATGTTTGTATCTTTGAGAATGAAGAACAGATTGTCCACTGCATTCTGAGCTCCATTCATTCTTGCTTACAATTCAAGACAGAAAACACTTTCCCTGTGGTCTTATTTAGGTAGTTGTGCTGTCAGTAGAAGAGACTGCCTCAAGCAGGAAAGTTCTAGCTCATAGACATTTAGGTAAATCATGGAGACTGCAGCGAATTGTATTTTAAAAAGTGTCTCGCTTACTCTTCCCTCATTGCTGAGGCAAAAACCTGACACTCAAAATGAAGGAAGGAAAAGTTTACTTAGTTCATGGTTCCTGAAGGCTTCAGTCCATGCTGAGCTGACTGCGAGGCAGAATGGCACATGGCAGAGAACAATCTTTCATGGTAGAGGCACAGAGCAGAGAGCAAAGGGAATGGCAGCAGCTCAGGCAGGTAGCTAACCTCTCCCCCTCCTTACATTTAATGCAGAGTACCTGTTCCAGGGCACTCACATCCATAATCCCAGCATTGGATCAAAAACCAATACCAACTCCAGAAGCCACCCCAGGATTGCATGAGGCTTTGCAGGGACAACTAGACATAAACCATAACAGAAAGTAAACAAAGATAGAAATGCATCAGAAATTCCATCTTACTCTAGAATGAATAACAGCACTTGGGAGGCTGGAAACTGGAGGATCACCATGAGTCAAGGCTGCGTAGTGAGACCCTGCACATGCGTACACACACACACACACACACACACACACACACACACACACACACACATGCACGCACGCACGCACACACACACACACACACAAAGTTATAGAATGAATGGCAATTGTGAAGAAATCAAGTAATAACAAGTGAGAGTGGATCCGTGGGGGAAGGTTAAGTCTTCCACATTGCTGGTAGGCAAGCAAACTAAAATAACCACTGTGGAAATCAGCATGGAGATTACTTTCCAAACCTAAAATAGAAATCACATTTTATGCAGCTATGCTCGTTCTATGTATCTAGACTTAAGAGTAAAGGTCATCATATTACAGTCATGCATGCATACCTATATTCAAAGCAAGCAGCATGATTCGTGATCTCCAAATCATGGGAGTGACCTAGACCTCTGTCAACAGATGAATGAATAAAGCAACTGTGATGCTGAATTAAAACTGGGTGCCATTGCACCATGAAGAAGGATAAATTTGAGTCATGTGTGGATAAGTGGATGGACTTGAAATCCTTCGTGCTGAGTGAAATAAGTCAGAATGAAGATCATAGGGTTTCTTTTATAGGAGAAATCTAAAGTGTATTAAATCAAAGAGCAAGAGAGAAGGCAGACAGTAGGAAGTAAGGAAGCAGATCTTTAGTAAGTGGAAATGAGACTAAGCGATGGATGGCAGTGGGGAAGGGAACACAAAACAAAGGATGCATGTGGGTGTGTACACCAACTACCAGCCACAAATACTGACCGTTTCGTCACAACAAGTCACACCCTTCTGTCCTTTTCTGTCCACAGGCATGAAGCTCGGAGGGTTCCTCCTTAGGACTCACCACTGTACTTTGCAGATGAGATCACCAGGCTTCTCCCCCCATAGTGTCCATGGTCCAGGACAGACGACACTCGTGTGCTGCTAACACATAATAGGATATCTTTTATTCTTTGATGTTGAAAGAAACAGAGAGGTAGACACAGGTAGAAACCCGTTATAGGCTGATAGTCATTTTTTCCTCTCTATGGTCTGGCTTTTGTAAGAATCTTATAGTTGCTACAATTTCAATTTTCTCTTATGCATGCTGTAGCAGATTATTCATGAGTAAGCATGATTCAGAATAATCAGATAGCTAGACAAACAGACAGACAGACAGACAGACATTCAGAGGCTTCCTTTGCTGGGGCGGATCCCTGCTTCAGGGGCTCAACTCATTACAACATTCAGAAACAGGAGAAGTGGTTGCATGGTGTTAGCAGTAGCCCTAGGCAGGCAGGTGTGGCTGTGTTCTAAAGGTGGGCAGGCCTCAAGCAGTGTCATCGAAGTGGCAACCACAGTATGTGGTGGGCAGAGAGAACTTAGTACAAAATGCTCTCAGGACCCCCTAATTTCCTACTTACAGAGTTTGACAGTGGTGGGGAAGACGACACGTGTAGAAATAGCTATGAGCCCAAGAGCTCTTCCCAGGAAAATCCTGTCTGTACCCTGGGTATTGGCACATAGGGAGACTGGGAGTAATGAGGGCTAAATCTTACTCCTATGTAGAAGAGCTATTAAGTTGAACTTTAAAGTCAGATGTATCCATCTCAAGAGCTGGAGACAAACAGCCTTATGGAAGCAAAATTTTTTTTTTTAAGAAACCGAGTCTTTGTGGACTCGAAGGACCCGAAGATCTGATGTGTGGGCGCAGGAAAACACATCTCTGCATTTGCTCATGAAGCCCCCCAGGGAACAAAAGTGGGAACAGGATGAGGTCAAGAAGAGTTCAAAACAAATCAGGACAGGAGCAAAGGGTGGCAGAGAGTGGGACTTGGCTACCTGAATGACAAGAACGAGGATGGTCACTGATAATTGCTTGTTCAATTGTGAATTTATTCGCAATAACCCCTTCTTCATATCCGAAGCTTTCATGAGAATATATTTGCCACAGAAATTCCATATTTTGATGGGCAGTGTGTGCAGAAAACAACAGCTGAATCCCCTTACTGGAGCAGAGGAAAGAAAAGGCCCAGGGAATGGGGAGATCCACGCAAAATAAACTTAGATCAAAAGATCAGCAAGCAAAAGAATTTGAAGTCAGATCTGACTGCAAGAACGTGAGACTCTGGTATTTTCCAGAAACTCTGGAGAAAGCTAGGCATGTCCCACAGGATGTGGAATAAGGGCTCAAGCCAGTCTTATTTAAGTCTCAGAGGAACGGGTGTCCTTCTGTGACTTTGCATTGTAGTTTTGGCTTGCTAGTGTGTAATACCTGATGTTGTAGAGCTGTCTTTTCTTTTAATAAACTTTAGCTCATGGAGGACAGTGACAGAGATGCTGAGACCACTGTGGACACTGCCTCTTGGTGCGAATGTGGGAATATGCCCAGGGGGAGGCTACTGATTCTAAACCCAGGGTTTTCCCCTTGGCATCCCAGTGGGCAGGTAGATTCCCACAAGAAGCCTCTTGGAGGAGCAGAACAGTGCCCCGGAGGACCCAGTCACTTGTAGGTGACTACACAGAGTGAAAAGGAAATAAAAGAGTTGTGACAGTTAGCTGGAGTAGAGTATGGAAAAATAAATATCGCCTTCTTCATTGGAATGTGTAATTCCCTGTGCCAATTGATGATAATGAAGAAATTCTCTCATGAAAAACATTCCTAGGCTGAGATCTCAGTGGTAAATGCATAGGATATGTATTTGCAAAGGATGAAATCTATTATTATACAGGAACTGATAGCACCAGAGTAGATGTGTCTGGCAGGAAACATAATCAAAATACTAGAGAGGTCTTCTATGAGGTATTATTAGGCAAGTGCAAACTATATAAGTTACTTAGTAAAACCACTGAAATGCATTTTATTCAGTTCATTTCACATAGCAATAGAGTTCCTCAAGAGAAAAAGGAAATGGAAAAAGACAGCTGGTAAGTCTTTCTTCAAACACTCTATTTTTTTTAAGAGACAGGAAAACATGCCATAGGACTGACCTGCTACGTTTTTGTATATGGTTAAATTTCTAAATTTCTGTGTAAAAAATGTGTAATTGTTTTTTTTTAAATCACATTCTATAAGGATTTATTAGAATATCAATGATTGAGGGAAAATACTGGTTCTATGTTAAGTCTACGTTGTTTGATATTCAGAAAAACAATGGGGCTAAGCTCATGTGCCTATGTCATAGGGTAATAGTATCACTAAGATTCTCTTCTGGAGGGTTAACAACTTAAGTTTGCAGATGAAAAAATTAGACAGAAAGAAGGGCTACAAGGATAGCCAATATTTTGGCGCTAGCCCCTCTCCATCCGTGAGGACTCAGGACATAAGAGAACCTGTACTATAATATCTTGTAACTCGGTGTCCCAAATTTTCTGTTTAAGGAGATCATGGGGCCACAGAAGAAAGGGATTGATGATGTATAGGGTGCCTAAGGAGAGTTACCTAGAGAGCAAACATTCCCTCAGGCTTTCACAGAGAGCAAATGGGTCAAGCAATGGCCATGACTCATCCACATGGTTGACAATGACAAAAGTTCTACAAAATGCTGTACCTGGTTTCAGTGTAAATCCTAAGGGAATTTGACTGACCTTGTCAGATACAAAAGTTACACTTTTTGTTGTATAGTTCTTGCTTTAACTTGGTCTTAAGCAACCAACTGAAAAGTTTAAAGATAAGATATATAAAAAAGCCAGATTAGTATGCTGAGCTGTAAAAGGCTCAGGTCAACAGCTTCCAACATTGTCAGTGCTTCCGATAACTCACCACTATTATGGACTATTGGACTATACATACAACTATTTTCTTTTAGTTGAAAGAGAAGAAATAATTGTACCAATAGTCTTTAGAGAAGTTTCCATGTCTGCATCTTGTACTCAAAACACTACAAAAACAACAATATACATTGTATTAATTATTGTGGCTGTTCTACTAACATGTTTTGAAACTCTCATTGTTATTTCTTTCTTATTAAAATTAATAAAATTTAAAAAAATTCCAAATTGATATCTATTCACTTTTCTCTTCTGAGATGATATACTTGTGTAAATCTTATCTCTTCATACAGGGACATGTTGCTTTCTATTAGTAAAATTCATGTATATTAATCAGGTGAAAGTTCTCGAATATTGAGTGAACCAAATGTATATTGATGTACCTTTAAAATGTTGCTCTGCATAGGGCCAGGAAGATTTTAAAATTCATCAGGAGTAGCTATTTAGAAGGTTGTTTTAGTACTGTTGCCAGTAAAAACTCAAAGTGAAAGGTCTAATGTATCACACACTGCATTTGAAAAACTATGTTTAGAGTAAAAGGGTAATCTCTCTCTCTCTCTCTCTCTCTCTCTCTCTCTCTCTCTCCCTCTCTCTCTCTCCCTCTCTGTTTCTAGGGTAGTTTCTTATTTCATCAGTAGCAATAATTGACCTTATTGAGTTGATATTTAATTGAATAGTTAACTCTTATGAGTATACAAGGTAAGTGTGGGCATGAATTTCTCTTTCATTTTCTCTTTTTCAAACAAAGAAAATAAATTAAAATGATAGACTTACACCTAAACTCTTTTGCTACCTCTCCTCCTCCTCCTCATAACAAAGCATAATTTACTTGGGAGGTGCAGTTCAAACATGAAATGTTGCAAAGAGGTAGGAGAGTTTGAGAAGGTTAGAAATGTGACATGCGGAAGGTAACACTCAGAGATGGAGCTCAGAGATTTGCTGACCACTGATTTGGACCAGAATTTTGAGGGAGGTAGGACAGCAGCAGGCTCAAGTCCTCTCCCTATTGAAGTCCCTCTGTTTATTACTCAGGCAAATTCCACCAAGAGGGACTGCCCGAATGACATTCAGCACCGTGTCCTGAAAAGACAACACAGAAGGAAAATAGTGTCAATAACAGCTCCTCTAACCCAAGTATTTGGTATATATCAGCCTTATGGTAAGAATTTTACAAATAAAATCGTACTGCTGAGTTCTTCCCACCCTGTGGAGCAGGAATTGTTATTACTGTTTTATAACTAGATGGATCTTGAGCTAGACGAGCTAACTTTTCCTTCATATTCGGGGTAACGAAGAAAAGTAGATTTTGAACAAGGAAGAATCATCTTTTTTTGACAACTCTGGGATGGAGGAAAAGAAATCATCCATGATAAATTTCTGAAGGGAAAATCTTGGTTGGACATGCACTTAAACCTGACTATTCCTCCATGGAAATGAAGGGAAAATTATTCTGGAGCTCTTGCTGGAGTCAGTAGGCTCTGTGTGCTCCATGCAGAGGACATGGTAGCTCCTTGCTACTTCCTGTTGTCTTCATGGTAGGACATGGGACCCCACCTTGGATTTTCACAGGGACAGATCTGTAGCTGAAGCCTTGGCCTATTTACTTTCTGTAAAGACTTTTTCCAATTAATTCAACTATCACAAACTCTTAGGTAAATTTGGATTATTAAAGTGTGTAACATTGATGCATGCACGTTCTCTTATTATGCTTCTTATAGGGTAGCACTATCTCTATAGAAGACACTTTTCATTCTGTTTTGCCCTAGAGCTTAGGAAAACTTTGCAAAGGAATTTATTGTGCATTAAGGCAAGATAAGAAAGCATTTTCTTTTTCACCACACTCATCAAGGCTTGATAATTTTTCCCTGAATCCATGAACATCTTGACCATATTGTCAGACAGTATTAGCAGCTGGAAGAATCAATTTCTTATGCTTTTACTGAATGTGTTGGGTGGACTGGTGTTGTCTTTCCAAGTGTAGCTCACTAATGCTAGAATTTCATAGCTTGATGGTAAACTTTAGAACTAATCTCAGTCCTGAGACTCTGCCTTGCCAATATCCATCTTTCCTGAAGTCTAATAGGTACTCTGTCTTCAGCAATGTTCTCAGCAAGTCCTCGTCCCTGCTGCTGGGAAGTCTTTGTAAAACCAAAGTCCACATGGGGCTGGATCACTGATTCCCACCAGACCTTAATGCATCTTTTAGAGTTTGTCCATTTGTTCCTTTGCAAAGTCAGACAGACTCACTGGGGATCAAACCACTTTCCAGATTTCTTGCCAAGCACACCAGATGATTTTATTGGACGTGGTATTTGGATTTGCAGCTCTGTTCTGTTCCTAGAGATTTTTTGGCAACATACCTATAAAGATGGACTTGCAGTGTGCAGAATTTTGAGGAAATCATGTGAAATTAATGTTAAATACTGAATCTCAGTTTAACATATCGCAATACAACTCTACATATGCCAGTATTGAAAGTTGATCTGTTCCAGTCAGTGCCAATACTATAAAATATTAATACTTAAATCAATCTTTAGTGTATGTTTTTCTACAATTAAATGGCATTTCTTAGACATTAGGGCTAATGAATGCAAACTTTCAGCAATATAAATTAGATGAAGTATATTGAAACAACATAAGCCCCACACAGCTGTCCCTTGCCTGTCATTGTGTGTTCTTTCCGTACAAGGGAATATTTAGGTTTTAGGGTTTTGTTTTTCTTTTCTTAACAGCAGCCACCATTCAAGGTTTATTTGGTACTGTAGTTGATGAGACACTGGGTTGCACTGTTCACAGGTATGTCTTTTTACATTATATGGCAATGTCATACATATATTCTGTCCAGGACACAAAGGACACTAAGAAAGACATCATCCTTGGTTCCATAGAGCCGCTTAATCATGGTAGAAATTGGATGCATCCTGCTAAGATTCTTTGTTATACCTTCTGCCAAATCTGCCCTCAACAGTCTAGTGTCCCAGGCTGTGTATTCTTTTAGTTTGATCAGTTCGTAAGCACTGTCAGCCACCTATGTGTGAACCTCTTCCCATTGCTCCTCATCCTCATCAGTTCCTAACTCAGAGTGCAAATTTTTCGGGGCAACACCAGCAACATTCACACCATTGCACACAGGAGTGCTGGAATCTCCATGCTCCCTGAGGATCCAGCTCTGGCAGCTCAGTGGGTGTACGCCCAGACTTTCTCCCATCAAGTAGCAGAACCGGACTGAATCCAGGTTGCAACTGCTGTCAATAACATGGTTCTTGGGAAAGCTACTGATCTTCCAAGCCACATAGGTCAAGATATCCACTGGGTTGGGCACACCAAGCCACTTGAAGTTGGGACTGTACTTCACAGCATTAAGAGTGATGAACTTGAAGAGGTTCACATCTCATTGCACCAAACTAAGATGGCTCTCTCCCTCTTGTTGACGTGCTCCAGCGGTGATAATAACCAGCTTGGAGTTTGTGGTTACATTATAATCTTCACCAGAGACAATTCTTGGTGTCCTAAAGAAAAGGTTGCCACGTTGGAGATCCATCGTCTCTTCCTCAAATTTGTCTTCAGTGACATCAACAAGAACAAGTTCCTCTGCCAAGTCCTTGATTAAGACATTGATGGCATAGAGCATGCCAATAGCACCAATGCCAACAACCGTGATCTTACACTGGGGCACCAGTGTAAGGAGATTCACAATCAGCAGCTCCTTCACACTGGCCATCTTGGACTTAGAACCAGAAGAAACCAGGAATGCATGTGAGGTGGTCATCAGGGCATGCTCTTCTCAGATCTGGACTCGTTGGCAGCAGCTCCAGCACTTAAGATTGTTTTTTTTTTTTTTCTCTCTTTTTTGGACAGTGTTTCTCTGTATGTCCCAGGCTGGCCTCTAACTTACAGAAATCCTCCTGCCTCAGACTGCTGAGTGCTGGGATTACAGGCATACACGACCACCCATGCTATATTTGAATATTTAAAAAGTGGATTCTTAAATATGCATGTTATCTTAAAATCTAATTTTTTTGAGGTAGAATTTATGTACTGATTTCCAGAGGACTATGCTACTACAGGGTTAGCTTTCCAGTGTTTGAAACCCTTGTTTCATTTGGCTGGCCTGATATTCTTCTTGCCTAATACGTCTGGATGAATCCAGTTCTTGTTCACTTATATTCACTGAGAATGAAAGGAATAAACTAATTTAATCATAAATACAAATTATAAACATTTTCCATGTTGTAAACAAGCTCATGAAAAATTATTTTAACTCTACTGAAGGTATTTCCATCCTGTACATGGTTCAGTTAATTTCTTTTCTCTTTGATTTTCTTTTCTTTTTTTGTAGTACCAGGAATTGAACCCAGAACCATCATACTGAGCTGCATATCTACATAATTTTTTTTTTGAGATGAGATCTTTTAAATCAGTGTCTTTGTCATTTTTCTTATCCTTTAGATAAAATACCCAACACATGCCACTTAAAAAAAAGATCTTTTGTTTATTTGGTGGAGGGTCTCTCAACACAGTTCAGATGCCTAGCGATTCTCCTGTTTCAGTCTCCCTGGCGCTGGGATTAGCAGATATGCATCACCATGTGCGGTACATGGGATGGAACCCAGGCCCTTGCACTAGTCAGACAGGTGCTTAGACCACTGTGGTATCTCCCAAGCCCCAACACATGCCATTTTACTTATTTATTTATTTATCCATTCATTTGCAGTACCAGGGATAGAACTTAGGACCTTGTGCTTGCCAGGCAGACGCTTATGCCACTGAGCTATACCCCCAACCTACACATGCCATTTTAAGAAGAGGCTTATTTTATTTCACAATATGTATAGTTTTTTTTTTTTTAAGATTTGTCTAACAAAATTTACTTCTTTTTTGGAGAGAGAATCAGATCCTTTTTCAAGTGTCCCTTACAAATAATTATATTTATAAGATAATGGGTTGAACCAATAAATTCATAGTAATTTGGCTTTAATGGAAAAGCGAAATATTAAGCATTCCGGGGGCAGAACATGGGTAAGGTGGTCAAAGAGGGCTCTAGAAAAAAGTGATTCTCAAGATCATTTTTCCCAGAATAACAGGATTATTCATTACTCTGCCTGAATTCTACCTACTAAGGTGAGTCGTAACATAACTCAGTGACCAGAAGAAAGCAGGGTTGCTGTCTCCCTCTGAAGTTGGTGCTCGTTGGTAATACATAATGGTTGTGTTGATTGTGGGGCTTTTGCACACACTCACAACATGCCTTGGTACCCTTTGCATCTCCTTCTCTTTCCTTCTCAATTTAGTCTGAGCGACTTATCAAATAACCCCAGCCAAACAGTGAGCCCAAAGGTTTTGAGATATTTTCATAGAATCCAGAATAGAGGCTTTCAGTGAAATATCATTTGATTCCTATCATGGCTTGGTGGTTCTTCTTCTTCTTCTTCTTCTTCTTCTTCTTCTTCTTCTTCTTCTTCTTCTTCTTCTTCTTCTTCTTCTTCTTCTTCTTCTTCTTCTTTGACCAATGGTACAATGTAGGACAGATTAATCAGAGATGTTCAGCAATTCTTTTTTCACTCAGCAAAGAATTATTTAGCCCAGTGGTTCTCAACCTTTCTAATGCTATGACCCTGCAATATAATTCCTCATGTTGTGGTGACCCCAAGCCAAAAAATAATTTTTGTGGCTACTTCAAATTACTAATTCCAATAAATAACATTTCACCATGGCATAGCATGGGTTTAAATATGTATTTTCCGAAGGCTTTAGGCGACCCCTGTGTTTTGGTCTTTCGACCCCGCCAGGGTCACGACCCACAGGTTGAGAATCACTGATTTAGCCTTTAATCTAGGCACTCTCTGGGATCTAGTAGAAGAACACACAGTGATCTTGCCTTTATAAAACTTATAAAAATTAAAGAAGGTCTGAGGCCAAGATCTCAATGGGCAGATTCTAGTGGCTCATGAGGCACTGTCCCCAAACAAAAATCAATAAAAGTAAAAATGGTCTGGGGAGGTAGCTCAGTTTGAAGGCCCTGTACTCAAGTCTTTGTATCACAAACAGCAGCAGCAAATACAGAAACAGACACTTAAGAGGTAATTTCAAGCGCTCTCTGGACTGTGCTGATAGATTCCAATAAGGTTTTGGGCATGATAGTGCAGATGGTGGGACACGTAGGTAGCACAAGTAAGGAATGGCAGAGAATGTGGCATTGGGACCTGGCCTTCTGGCCTTCATGTAATGGGGGACAAGTTGTGGGAAAGGCAAAAGGAGTGCTCTAGGCAGAATTCATCCTAAGTTCAAAAGACCTTGTGCAGAACAAGCACAGTGTGGGTGAGGAAGTGACAGGCAATCATGCTGTAGCAAAAGGCAGTGTAGCATTCAAAAGAAATGAAGTTGCTCATGTGTTACCTTAGAGATCAGTGTGGTGATTTTAAATCGCATTTTTCCTAAGCCCAACAGAAATTTTTGGACTATCTTAAATGAAGGAGCAGCTTCCTGTTCTTAGAATACTATTTTAGCTCTTTGTAGCAAACACTGCTGGTGCAGTTGTACTAAGATCTGAACTGGAGTCTCTTGGAGAGGATTAAGGAAATCTTTTAATACTTCAAGTATTACAAATGAGGAGGTAAGTTGGTCAGTATTCTGAAGTTCAGAAAATACAGTGCATTCATGGATTCGATTTGGGGTGAGAGAGTAAGATGGAGGGAGAGAGAGAAAGGGAGGGAGGTGAAGAGGGAGGGATAAAGAGGAAAAGAGAGATGGCGGGAGGGGACAGAGAGATTGAAGAAGAGGCAAAGGGGAGGGGGGAGGGAGAGGGAGGGAGGGAAAATAGAAATGAGAGAGGGAGGGAGGGGGAGAGAGATGGAGAGAGAAGCACAGAGAGAGAGAGACAGAGAGAGACAGAGACAGACAGACAGACAGACAGAGCACAAATCTTTGTCTAGATAAAACTGGATGGGTGATCGTATTTGCCACTGATAGGAATGACTGGGAAAAGTGCAGACTTGAAGGGCGAAGTTGCCCGTTTCAGCCTGCTGACTGGATGCAGCACATGAATGGATTTCATGCTATGTGGATGTGAGACCTTCTATACAGAGGACATACAGCTCAGATTCTGGGGCATGAATGAAACACCCATTAGGCATGTATACAGCACCGAAGCCACGGGACTTCCTGAATCTCAAGGGAGCAATCCTAAAGAGACTCAGGAGAACTGAGGACAGCATTTAAGTTGAGAAAGGAGGAAGGAAGGCAACCCATGGAACACAGAAAAAACTAGTTAGAACAGTTACCGAGTGACCATGCAGCTGCACCCACGCTCCGGAGAAATGAAGAGAAATGAAACTCACCATTGGCATTCATCAGCAGGGCCCGGCAAGCCTATTAATATCAGCTGTTGCCATGAGTTAATGAACTGCAAGGCAGATGATCTCTGTCTTCTTTGGTACAAGGTTTCTGTCTCATTAGCCACTTACCTTTTTGGGGGGCCAGTTCAGCCGAGCCTAGGGGAGGGTTGGCACAGCATGTGGTACCTGGGGATTGTGTTTCACACTGCTGAGCTATCGCAATGGCCCCAACGATTTACCATTTACCAGAATGACGGTCATTCATGTTTAGAGTACCTGTAGTTCAAGTTGGGCATGGACATAAGTCTATGGACTCATGACCGCCCACAATGACAATGATCAATTTACTTCCAAAAGTCTTGCATATCAGTAAGGGCATGATAAATCTAATTTGGAAGAAGACGGTGTCCTACCAAGGCAGTGCTACAGTCTAGGTTGTTCTGCCTGGCTTGCCGTAGTTGAACAAGACCTCTGTTGACACTTGATTTGAGTGTGATTATCTTTAACTGAAAATTGGAGAGCCAGACATTTAGCGATGGATTGGGGCCACGTGTTGCCCGGTACCCTGTGAAAGTGCTTACTGTGTAGGGCTCACGCACAACACCTGAAAGTAATAATAACTCCAGAATGAGTTTGGGTGTCCTCCTTGTTTGTGGGGTTGTCTGACCATGAAATGATTGATGAGAGGTCTTAGTAGATGAGAATATTGATTCACTGAAATGTGTAAAATGCACATTTCCTTTTTTTCAATGTAAACTACCAGTGTATGGTCAATGTATTTCAGGGGCTTGGTAATGTGAGTCTTTGTTAGTGTTTCTCTGTGTTTTATTTCCCTTTGCCCTCCTGGAACAACTAACTTTAATGAAACCTGACATTTTAGTGCTAAAATACATTGACAGTACCTCTCCGTTCTCATTGTACATTGAAAGCGTGCACACACTGTCTGCTAAAGTTTTTTGAGGTTTTTAGGTCTTTCAAAGGTGATCTTGGTCTCCATTTATTTGTTTACTTATTGCAACTTGGGGCCGGCAGATGTGAATGAAGAGGGTGGGACAGACTGCGATCCATGGCCTGTCTTAAGGGGGAAGCATTAGTGTGTGGCCCAGAGGTCACCTCCAGAAAAGGATTGCCTGATCGCTGTGGATCCTTGATAGATTATGTCCAGATGCTTCCCAGGACTCACTCTCAGATGAAGATGACCATTTCAGTCACGTTTGTGTGAGAAAGGTGACCCACATCCAATAAAGTATGGATGGGACAGAGGGAGACGCTGGCCCACGTGCCTCAGTGCAGACAGAGCTCATGACAGAGCTCCACTGGGATCAGGTGGTGTCTGCCGAGGGTGCTTGCTGCTTCGTGAGTCCTCTAAGCATCACTGCTTCTTCAGTTCTCAGAGAAATTGATCTCCAGAGCTCCTCAGTGCATTTATGATGTGCGGCTCTCCCTCTTAGCATCTACTTCTCTGACAACATAGACCAAGTCCATTTTAGCATGCTGGATGACTACATTGATTTAGTTGTACATTGCTTTACAGTTTCTTATACACATTTCTTTTATTACAAATAATTGATCCGAGCAATCCTAATCAAGCTTCTGTTTTTCATTTTATTTTTTCGGACTTTATTAGATCATCTGTTTGCCTCAATGATCCTTGTTGAAGAGCAAGTTTTTTCCAGCTTTCATAGTGAAGTGCTATTAATTTTTTGTTTTGTGCAAAGTCTAAACTGAACTCTGAAGACACTATTCTATCATGGTTATGGTTTATGTCTAGTTGTCGTCTGCCCCCCAAAGCCTCATGCAATCATGGGGCAGTCTATAGATTGAGACTTGACTCATGAGTCACTGGGATTATGTGTTTTAGTACTGATGAGCTTATTGGTCTGAGTACTGCTGGGAATTATAGGGGTGGCCTGAGGTGGATAGGCTAAGGCTGAGAGCCTGATGTAATATAAAGAGAGACAGAGAGACAGATTAGCCCTGTAGCTCTGCTACCATCATTGGTTGTTGCTCTCTGCTCCTCTGGTTATTCTGTTGCCTATGTTTCCCTTGTTGCTATTTCACCACCATGAACTGCTGCTCTCTGCCATGTGCCACTCAGCCTTGGAGCTGGTTGAATATGGACTGAGACCTCCGGGAACTGTGAGCTAAATAAACATTTCCTTCCTTCATTTTGGGAGTCAAGTATTTGTCCCAGCAATGATAGAAGAGTAACTAAGACGATCACCCTTTATGGACATTGTTGCTGGAGAAAATTGCTAAGGAGTGGACTATCTTGTGTTCATGGAGGATCTTTTCACCCCCTTCCTTTTTTTCTGCAGAATCGGGGATTGAACTCAAGCCCTTGTGCTTGCCCGGCAAGCACTTGTTCTGCTGAGCTATCTTCCCAGCTCCCCACCTCCTTTCATTGATTTTAAAATCATTTTTCATATCATGCCGTTCACATAATTGGCCTAGTTGTAGATTTCTAGATATGTTTCAGTTATCATTTTAGGTTACTAGGAAGATGACCTAGCTGCTTCTAAAGCCACCAATCAGGAGAACGCAATAGAACAGCACCGGTGAAGCCAGGTGTGGTATGGTCTATCATTTACCTCTCTGGGAAGATGAGACAGGAAAATAACAATTTCAAGCCCATCCTGTAAAATAAGCAGTTTAGCAATATTGTGCCTCAAAATAAAATAAAACAGTAAATAAATAAGTACACAAATAAAAGCTGTGCGTGTAGCTCAGTGGAAAAGCCTAGGGGTTAATTTCTAGTCCCACAAGGAACAAACGAACAAAAACAGGAAACCTGAATGTCAGCCTCCGCAGGCCTTAGTAGAGGTTCCTTCCTCCTTGCATAAACACCTGGATGGACACATTTCCATAGAAAACTTTTAATCATATAATTGATTAACAGTTGAGAGAACCTGGTACAACTAGGAGTTAATGAGCTTCCTCAGATCTTGGGCTACTACAGACCATTGATATTTGCCTTGTGATAGTTGAATGCAGAGGGATGATAACCCAGGAATGCGTTTCTCCAAAGAGAGATGCTTGTTAAAAGTTCAGACTCCCTAAGCCTCCTCAGGAGTCAAACCTCTAAAAGACAGTTGTGCCATCTATATTTGACCACCATTTTGGGAGATTCCTTTCGCCAGAGGATGAAGCTAGGGCCCCAAAGTCTATCCGATGCAGCTCCTGAGGGAAGCCATTCCTACAGAAAGAAAAACATGTTCTCTGCACAGAGCCACCTTTTGTTTGCAGCCACTTTGCTCCAGGCCACCGCTGCTCCCATGTTGGTGACCGAGAAAACCACACGAAGGAAAATAGTAAACAAATTAGACGTGCAGCCTTTCAAAGCACTGTTTGTTCATGATGGAAATCAAAGCACCCTGGCGATAAAGCAACAGAGTCTCCCGGGGAATGGAAAGGCCCATGGCTTCTTGGCTTTCCTGTGTGTCTAGGGTTTGGGACAAATCGTGACAAAGTAGCTGCAATGCCAGCCTGGGGGGAGGGGGCACTAAACCTGAGGCCTGAAGACAGGTACTGCGAGAGCTCAGTGTTTCCCAAAGATCCTGTGTTTTTTCCTGGGGCTGCTTTCCTTTATTTCGTTCCCGTGTGGAAAGCCCCACAAAAGCCAGTATATGGACTGCATACGTGGCCACATGTTAAATGATCGCGCTACTATAGAATATTAGAGTATTTTTTTATTCAGGACTCAGGAAGATGAATTACACTCATGTCGTTTCAAGGGTTTTAGGTCAGGAATACCTTCCCCCTATTCCTTTAACTGTAATGATATTTTGATAGAACAATTTTCTTTTCATTACCAGCATAAAAATAATCATTCATGTAACTTTTATTGGCTCTGCTCAGAAGTTAGCAATTTTAAATGAAAAAAAAATTAGATTTAGCCACTCGATCTTTCATGAGAGTATTGGGGCTATCAGCATTTCAGCACCTCTAAATGATGATAACCAAGAAGTCTGCAGAAAAATAAGCTTTATTACATCTATGGTAATGAGGTCTGCTGTTCTGAGCCCCTAATAATTCCTTTGGGTGTCTCTAGAAGTCACAGCCAGAGCAGCTGAAGGTATGTCTTTTTGACAGTCCAAAGACTTTGTAGACATTGATTGCTTATCCTTCTGACACTTGTATAGGGCTGGCGTTTCCTTCACAAACAAGCATGGCTTCCCTCAGGAACCTTCAGGGACTTTCCCTAACAAATTTACAGTCCTGTTGGATTTGCGACCATGAGATAAAAATCTTTCGCGACTTTCTTTCCTTCCCTTTCATGTCTTGAAGCTATACCTTGCTAATTACCACTCTCAGTCTGATGACCAATGCTTTGTTGTCCAATTAGGGAAAGCAGGTCTGTCTACCACACAATTCAGAAGAAATGCTGTGTTTCACATTGAAAGAAAACATGCACACACATGGCTTACATTCTGAATACTTCAGAAATAATAACAATAATAGTAAAAATTCCACGGCAGGATTTGAACATTGGAGCCACTTCTAATTATTTTTATTTCTTGGAAAATTGTTGGGTTTTTTTAGAACTGAGTGAAAGTATTAGCAGCTCTGTAGAAGATGGCAGTGATGTCTACTGACATGCATTCATGTACACTCACATAGCACCATGTACTAAATAATGTGAACAATAAGATAGGTGCCTCTAACTTTGCTGTGTAGTTACACCAATAGTTATCACCAGTAAAACTTGAGCAGTGGCTGATGGGGTGGGATGATCATGAGAAATGTCCCGGTGCACATTCAGACTTCTAATTGAAAATTCAGTAGTTATAGCACTTTGTTTTAGTGTGTCTACTACAATAGCAAAACATGAAAGCAATTTTTTTTTCTGTTCTGCAATTAAAAGAGAAAACAAGAATGATAAGAAACAAAATTAAAATTTGGGGTTTTCTCCCCTTTTCATTGAATTTTAATGACCTGGAAAATCTTCCAAAATAATAGAGATGAAGTTGGCAAATTTTAACAAAGTTCCCATTGAAGCTAGAAGATTTAGAAATTAATGGTATGTATTAGGAGATAAATTTCAGTGGGGCAAAGACAATACACAAGAAAGTAGACGTATTTACTGATCATTTATTCAGTAAGCAAACCAATGAGAAGTTTAAAAAATGAAAGAGATGTATTTGCCCAAAGTGCCTGGACTGGGACATAGGATGAGCAATGATTCTTTTACCCATGCTGTGCCGCACATGGTTGTTTAAATTTGAATTAATTTTACTTAAATAAAATTTGTTTCTTAAGTCAGGTGTGGTGGTGTACACTTGTAATCCCAGCGCTTGGGAGGCTGAGGCAGGAGGATGGTGAAGTTCAAGACCAGCCTGGGCAACAAAAGTGACCTCAAGGCCAGCCTGCACTGCATAGTGAGTCCCTGTCTCAAAAAGGCAAAAAACAAAAACTTCATTTCTTTATTAATCAGCCTAACTTCAAAGGCTTGGGAGTCACAAGTACTTAGTGACACCCCTACTGGACAATATAGATAGACATTTCCATTACTGTAGAAATGACCAGGGCCGATCATGCTCTAAACAGATAGAAGGTCAACAGTGAAAGAGCACAACCAGGGCTGCTTCGTCTACCAGAGTCCTAAGTTTCTGACTAATTTTTCACTCTCCAGCGTTGAAGGTCTCAAGGCCAAACCCAGCCACGTCTTCAAAGTAGTTCCTTCACATTCCTACTTCTATGCCTAGCGTCACTTTTCTAACAGAATTCCAGACTTCAGATTAATTTGCTTTTTTGGTATCATTGGATTTTCTTCACAAAGTCTTTGTTGGATGGAGTCTTCACTTGCTATGGCTCATGCATAATGACTTGAATAATTGCAGAACATATTTTGAGATTTAAAATAAAGGATGATAATTTTTGACAAAAGCAATGCACCCTTATCCCAGTGAATGTTAAAAAGAAATTCAAAGCAGTTCAAGTCCGTCATTAACTCTGCTGTTGTTTGATTAGATAGGTAAACTATATTTTATTTGACTTTCTTGAATTACAGTTTTTATTGCATTACAGAGGAGAGCTCTGGCCTATAATTAGTTAATTTTAATGAGTCTTGACACACAATTATACCAGTGAATTGATCATGAACAGAATAATTATCTCTCATTCAAACTCACTGTGTTCTCCATTGTACTCAATCCCAAAGTAGCTGTCTGTCCACTCACCTCTGTCCCCAGTTGATCTGCTTTCTATTAGGATCAACTTGCATTTTATAGAAGTCTGTATGGATGCTTATCAAATTTTTAAGATCATATGATTTTTTTATTGTATTCACGTACTACTCACAGAGTCATCTGTGCCAGCTGTTGCATCGCTCAGTAGCACTTTTTATTTTTTGCTCTTTTTGAGACAGGGTCTCTCTATGCATTTCAGGCCAGGATTGAGCTCACTTTTGAAGTCCAGGCTGGTCTCAAATTCACTTTGACCCTCCTGCCTCAGCCTCCCAAGTCCTGGAATTACAGACATGCACCACCATACCCAGCTCAGTAACACATTTTTATCTGCAGTATAGCATGCCACTGGATAGATATACAAGTTTCTTTCCCAGTCCTTTTTTTTTTTTTTTATGTATTTGGTTTTTGCAGGGACCGACTAAGCAGCTCAGACTCATGGTGATCGTCCTGCATTCAGCGTCCCCAGTGCTGGGATCGCAGGCTCTCACCACCATCCCAGTACTCTGGCTGGCTCAGCCTGCCTGGGGTTGCGGCTGCTATGGCATGTGGTATCAGGAAATTCAACCAGTCTGCAGTCCCTGCTTTTATCTAAGCTTGGTTAAGCAGGAGCTTTAGTCTACTGAGCTATCTTCCTGGCCCCTTTCCCAGCCCTTCCCTAGGAGCATTTTACTTTTTCTGTTTTTGATGATTACAAATAAAGTTCTGAATATTTATGCCGAAATAAGCTGACATTTGCTTTCACTTCTCTTGCATGAATACTAAAGAGAAGAACGACTTGGACACATGCTAGATAGACTTTAAAAGATGCAAGAAGTTTTCAAATTGCTTTCCACAATGGCTGTGCAATTAATTATGTGCTCTTAGGGTGATGCAAGCACACCACTACTTTGTGTACCTGATATTTTTTTGAGTCTTAACTTATTTTTCTTACTATATAATATCTTTTGTTTTAATTTGCCTTTAAAATTTCACCTCCTGAAAAGATTATTTTAGTGATGTCTCTGTTCAGATTCTTGAGGCACTTTTTATTAGGATGCCTATCTTCTGCTTATGGAGTTATTAAAGCTCCCATATATTATAAACATGAGTTTTTGTCATAGATTGATTGATTGGCTGATTGATTTGGTACAGGGTCTAGCTACACAGCTCAGACTTATAGTGTTCCTGCTGTCTCGGCCTCTCCAGGGTTGGTACTGCAGTCATGTACCACCCTGCCCGGTCTCTGTAGCCTGTAAGGTGTGCCCAGAGTTCTGGGGCTAACATGATGTGTGGTACTGGGGATGGAACCCAGGTCCTTGCATTTCCCAGACAGGTGCTTCTGCTGCTGAGCTATCTCCCCAGGGTAGACAGGTCTTGGCCACATTTTGAAAATTTTACTTATGATTATTTTATACTGTGATAGTATTGTAAATGATACTTCTTTCCAGATTTGAAATTTAGGTTCCTCACAACTAACACAGAAATATAATTTTTGTAAGTTGAATGGGTAATGTGCAAAGCTCATGTTTTCCCTTGATTTTTCAATAGCTTTGCCTTTTGTTTCTTTTTGCATATTATTGCACCTTCTTCAAGCTACAGTAAAAGCTGAAAGACATCCGGTTGCAGGCGTCATTGTTTCTTTCCAGACTAGGAAGAAGAGGGGAATTTTTCCTTTCCTATCTCATCAACTAGAGTTTCTTTGCATTCCTTTAATCAGATTTACAAAGTTCCCTTCTATTTCTACTGTTGTCAGCCTTTTCATCCTTAAAAATTTCAGTGAATTTAGTCTTTTCCTTTAAAAGTAACTTGTTTCACTTCTGTTTTTTGATTTACTGCCATAGTGTGATTGTAATGGTTGTTTTAATTATTATTATTTTTCATCATTTGTACAATTTCTTGTTCTTATAATGCAGCATATGCACAAGGTCTTTTGCTCACCAGCTAAGTATCCAAATAGGTTGTTGTGATTGGTGTTTTTCATTGGAAGCCAAACATTGTGAATTTTAAGTTACTGAGTGTTGAGGGATTTTTTTTTTAACACCTTCTTTTAAAGGCTCTTGAAGCTTGTTCTGGCACATAGTTTAGTTGTTTGGAGTCACAATAGCATTTTGTAGCCTTTCCTTTAATCTTTGTGTGAAGAGATCAGAGACTAGATTGTAGCATAGAAGGACTTCTCTCTCGCTACTGAGGCATTAATTTTCTAAGTATCCAAGCCTGATGCTCGTATTATTATTATTATTATTAGTAGTAGTAGTACTAGCAGTAGTAGTAGTAGTAGTAGTAGTAGTAGTAGCAGTAGCAGTAGCAGTAGTAGTAGCATTTTTATGGCTGCTTGATGTAGAAATTTTTTCTTCACTTTGAGAGCAAGAATTCTTGTTCCTTCTTGGTAGCTGTTTTCTTATTTCAAGTAATTTCTTTACAAACAGGAGTACATAAACATAGTATTGTGCTAACAATTCAAACGAAACCCTTGGGGATGCTCAGAGCCTACTCTGCCTTATCAATTCTGCATTGGCTTTTTGCTAATTCCTGGCAGCCTTCTCTTATCTATTGATTCTGCTGAACTTCTATATTCCCTTTCCCTGATCTTGAAATTGCACAGTGCATGTAAGCAATCTCTTTGTATCTTTTCGTGGAGGACCACCAGTATGAAGTACTTTTGTTACAACAACTACAAGTTTTTCCACATGCATATTTGGTCAGATTTTTAAGCCATGCAAGATAAGAGGATAATCTAGTTTCCCATTTTTTGCCATCACTGGGAATTTGAAATCATTTTCATTTTTATTACTTTTAATAAGAAATAACAATGTGACAGTTTCAAAGTACGTTAGTAGTGCATTTACAATAATCTATAGCAGGGCCTGGTGGGATGGCTCAGTGGTCTAAAGCCCCTGCTTGGGAAAGTTTGGGTGGCTTCAGGGACCGTGGTTCGATCCCCGGCACACATGCTGTGCCAGCCCTGCCCTTGAGGTGGGCTGAGCCAGCCGTAAAAATGAGTGAATAAACAAAGGTTCTGAAACAATAAATAAATAAATAAATAAAATAAAAAATTCTAAAAACAAAAATCTATAGCAGTGGTTCTCAACCTTTCTAATGCTGTGACTCCGCAATACAGTTCCTTATGTTGTGGTGACCCCAAACCAAACAATAATTTTGGTGGCTTCTTCAAAACTGTAATTTTGCTACAGTTATGATTTGGAATGTAAATACCTGATATGCATTATGTATTCTCATTGCTACAAATCAAACATAATTTAAACATGGTGATTAATCAGAAAAACAATATTTAATTATATGTTGAGAAATATTTACTATTAACTCTAATAAATAACATTTTATCATGGCATAGCATGGGTTTAAGTATAACAACAATTCCAAATAAATAACATTTTCCGATGGCTTTAGGCGACCCCTGTGTTTTGGTCATTTGACCCCCACAGGGGTCGCAACCCACAGTTTGAGAACCGCTGATCTGTACAGTGCATATTGTTGTCCTCATAGTAGTTATACAGAGCACAGGGTGTCGACGTGATAATTTTTCTAATCATTGTTGGTACAAAAATATTCTTCTCATTGAACTAAGAGAAAGTAGTTGTATACATAGTCCAATATTCCATAATCGTAGTGGGTTATTGGCAGAACTGAAAATGTCAGAAGCTGTTGATTTAAGCCTCTTACAGCCCAGCATATTAATCTAGCTTTATGTTTTATGCCTTATAAAACTTTTCTGCTGGGTGGTTAAAGACAAGTTAAAGCAAGACCTATATAACAAAAAATCACTTCTAACTGTTTTATAAATTATTCAGCAAACTTATTCTCCAGAAAAAGATGGGCTGAATATATCCTAGAAAATATTTCTAATTAAGTCATCAACTTATTAACTGAAGATTTGCAAACCTATACTATAGTAACATAATAAGGCAATGTAGAGAGTCCAGCTAGAGTTAAGAATTGGATTCATCATTTTTTGGCTAGTGAGAAACTTTCAAAGCAAGAAATGGAGAATTAAAATATCTTTAACAGAATTGCCTGAGAGTATATGTGATTATTTAATGTGATTCCGACAGTGTGATCAATGTCTTTCAGTTTGGTACAATATTTGCAGAAGTGCCATTATGTCCATATCCCAACTCTATAGAGAAAATGCTCATGGATTTGTAAAGCACTACAGAAAACATCTGCGTGAACTATATATGGTGACGTATTTCTCCTCAAATGAGGGAATTTCTGCACACTGATGATTTGTGTCATGTGTGGCAATGGGGGTGGTGACAATAATATGATCTAAGAAGCACGTCAGAGTGAGCATGCTAACTCCTTCCAAATTTTTAGCATGTTAAGATTTCACAGAGAAGTTTCTACAGGAAATCTAATTTGTACAGGAGCTTCCTTTATTAGTCAGAGAAAATGTACTTTATTCTCACACTAGAATTCCAAAATTGGGACCAGTGAGATGGTTTAGCAGTCTAAAGCTCCCACTTAGGAAACCTTAGGCAACCACAGAGACCACGGTTCAATCCCTGGCACCATATGCTGCACCAGCCCCATCTCCAGGGCAGGCTGAATCAACCATTAAAAAAAAAAAAAAAAAAAGAATTCCAAAAGTTTGGAGGGAGTCAGAGAAATTTTAGAAAAGAGATGCACCCTTTCTGAGATGATGCTTGGGGTTTTAGCACGCTACGTGAATCAGTCTTTGGCCATCCAGAGTGCTACTATGTGGTTGGTTAATGAAGGTGTGTAAGTCTTGGCAAATTTCAGTACCTCTTACTCTAGCAGTCCCTGAGAGTAAGTTGAGCCCCGTTTGAACAGTCCAAGATTGTTCATTAAGGGCACTCAGGTGTCTGAGCACTCAGGTTTCCTGCTGGAAGGTAAACAGAAGCCTTTCCAGACTAAGGCCAATTGATACCTGATGTTAACACCACACTTCTCTGTGTTTAATTTGTATAAGAAATACTGGAAGAGCTTGTGAAAGCTACAAATGTCTGGGGCTCAAGCCCAATTATGGTCTGAGTCAATGGTCTTGGAAAGGAACGTTGGCATCTATCTCCCTCATCAGTACCACACAGGAACCTGAAAAAATGTTCACACATTGATAACAGAATAAGCCTGGCTGAGAATGAAAGGATTCCTGAATTTATGCTCAGATGAAACCTTTAGGAAGGACTGTGTGTGGTGTGGGGTGTATGTGTTGCATGCGTGCATGCGTTCGTGTGTGTGTGTGTGTGTGTGTGTGTGTGTGTGTGTGTCTGTGTATCTACTCTCGATGATTTTTGTTTGAGAGTTGATACAAGCCGGGAAGAAAGGGCATATGTAATACCTTGGCTTCCAGATGGAGTAAGACATAGCAGTATTGTCCTATCGTTATTTCGGAACTGCTATTTTCTGGGTATACACTTCTGAGAAGCGAAAATAGTGAAGCTCATAAGCTGTTTCTCCTCCAAGTCCAGGACTCATATGGGAAAGTTCCATTTACTTAATAAAAAGAGAGATTTACGAAAGTTGGGGAAATACATGAAATGTGTGGGGGCAATTTTGAAATCTGAGACCCTGGAGATTTCCTTAAACCGAAGAAGAGACGCATCTATCTAGTATTGTTTGGATTATGGCTCCCTGGTACCGGGGGGCAGGAGGGAGGGATGCAGACAGCCTCATGGATCTTTTCAGATCTGTCTCCATAATTCTACATGAATGATTTGGCCTTGTGGCAGCTCACCATTAGCCAGACTTCCTTCTCGTCCACATCCCAGGACTGTTTCCAGGGTATCCAACTGTGACTTTCTCCACAGCTCCATTTGTTTAGAAGCTCTTTGCTTTTCACTTCTCCATGGCTATTTGGCTACTTTTTAGGGTTTTTTTTTTTTTTTTTTTTTTTAGTGAATTGATTCTTGAATTGTGTGACTTGCATAGGTTTTATAATTTTGTTCTTATAAGGCAGATTCTAACTTCGAATAAAGACTTCTTTGTTTCAAGTGACCTTGGGGCCTTTAATTTGCTTTTTCAAAAATGTATTTTAGTACAGGGTCTAGGATCATTACACAGGTTGGACTCGAAGTGATCCTCTTGTTTCCAGCCTTCTAAGCACTGAGATTACATGAGCGTGTACTACCACACCCAGTCTCGACCATTGTCTCAGCCTGCTCAGGGGTTGGGGCCAGTACGGCACATTAGGATGGAGCCCTGGTCCCTGCACCTATCTATGCAGGGGCTTTAGTCCACTGAGCTATTTGGCCAGCTCTGGGGCCTTTAATATACCTTTGCCTTATGCACAAACCTCTGCAGAGTGAAAGAAAACATACATAAGGTTTAGTATTATGGATGTGTATCCACTTCCCGACCCCTCTCCAATTCACCCCGTGATAAAGTATATCAGCATCGCATAGCCTAATCTTCATGGCAGGACACATTTATTTGTGAGCCTCAGCCTTCCCTGATGAACTTGTTTATGAAATATAACCATGTTATTCACTAGTTCTTGATCTTAGTATCAAGTTGAGCTTTTACCACCTTGGCTGTCTTACCTCCTGAATGGAGAATAAAATAAACAACATATTTTCATGAGGTGGCTAGTATTGAACAGATAGCACAATATAGTATTGCTAATATGCAGTCAAGGCAAAGCATGGGCTATTATTAATATTCCTGGTAGCTTCATTTGCTTGCATTTCTTAAGAGAGTCATCTGACATCATTGCATGAAATTCAATCAAAAATAAAGTGTGAGGGGTTGGCAAAATGGCTCAGCGATCTAAAACACCTGCTTAGGAAAGCTTAGGCAACTGAAGGGACTGTGGCTGGATCCCCGGCACCACATGCTGCACCCAAACCCCAGGTCAGGCTGAACCAGCCAATATATATATACTTGAAGTGTGATAATTTTTGTTTGTAATACTTTGTTAAGAGCCGTGATCACTTTTAAATTTGTGATAGAGTTTTTGCCCATATCTATCATTCTATCATTCTATCTGCTTAGGGAACACATGAAAAGCAATTACTGCTGTTTCATGCCCCAAAATATGTGAAGGAAGGCTGTCTATTGTATCTATCAAAAATTTCAGCCTGAATTTGAAACACCTGGGCTTTGATTCATTAGTATTTAAGATGAAACTAATGATCTCTTCACGTTCCAGGGTCTGTGTTTGCAAGAGACTGAGGGAAAGTAAGTCTCAAGGAAAAATATTGTTTCCCTGTTAGTAAACCCTGCTGAAATGAACAGTTGTCGGCCTTGTTATTTTTAAGTGTCTGGATTTTCTTTATGAATTCATTAAAAAATATTTAAGCAGCTCCAGTAGCCTGGTGGCCTTGTGTCTCATTCCAACATAAACTTAGCCCTGGGGAGTGCATACCAGTTGGCCTACAATTTCACTTCACAGCTTAATAATAATGACAAATTACAGGTGCCGAAGTGATGCTAGATCCCTCAGCATCACTGATTGAATGTTCATAATATTACTGTTGTCCAGAATTTCTTAATATATGGGGCATCTCTCTTGTGGTTGACAGTTAAAGTCTCATAGGCCAAGATTCAGTTTCATCAATTTGAAAATGGTTTCACTTTTAACAATTGGTAGTAATTTGGGCTTGTCACAAATATCTCTGGATTTTCCCTGCGGTGAGTTTTGGCTTATCATTTGGTCTATCACAAGGCCCTGGCTGTATGACACAGTCAGCTAGTTTTTTTTTTTTTTTTTCTTTCTTTCTTTTTTAATATATTTACCAATGATTCTTCATATTACATTGATCTGTTGCATAGTGATCCTGACAGAATACTTTGCTAAGTTCTTCCATCTTTGTTGACATTTTTCTTTGGAAGTTTTACATGTGTGAGGCATGTATTATACGTCATGATTTGCACGTTGTTGCTTCCTGCTTTCCAATCTGAATACCTTTTCCCACTTGTCTTATTGCACTTAGAATTCTCCCATAACGATGAAGAGAAGTTGCTAGCACTAACATTTCTACTTGTGTCTGATTGTAGGTAGAAAGCATTACATCTTTTACCATATAAGTTTATGATTGGCTGAGGATGCTTCTAGAAGCCCTAATAACATTGAAAAAGTTCCCATTGACTGCTAGCTTACAGTGTGTGGCTATGACAAACTCAATTTAATTTTATCAAATGTAATGTCTGCATACACTGAGAGAGATGCAAGTATTTCCTGCTCTTTTGTTAACACGGTGCATTTCATTAAATCAATTTTGAAAATGAAACGACTTTAATCTCCTAGGGTACACAACAAAATGATAATGTATCATCATGTGTCTGCTCTGTCAAACTTTATTTGGTGTTTAGCTTGTATGTATGGCAGGAGAATCGATCTCGTTTTCTCCCATGTAGTAATCTTCATTCTAACATTGGTGGAGTGCACGTATCATCCAATGTGTTAGAATATACGATTTCCTTGTTTGCATTTTGAAAGATTATCCACAGAATTGCTTTCCTAAATATCCGATAGAATGCAACAGTAAAGTTATATCAGATGGCATATTGTCATTTGGTGCACATATTCGTTAAAAATTCAGTTTATTTAGTAGATAGAATGTTACTCAAATGTATTTTTCTGTGTTGTCTTTAGCAAATTTGGTTTTCTAAGCATCTATTGTAGGAAAGTTTTCAATTTCCCTAGTGTAATCTTCAGAAATATTACCCTATTTACAAAAAAACCCTAAAAAAAATATATATATATATATAGTATATGTATATATATATATAGTATATGTATATATATATAGTATATGTATATATATATAGTATATGTATATATAGTGATGTTCCTTCTTTCATTTCTTTTTAATGATTTTTATGATTAGTTTAGGATCAGGTTTATACATGTTCTTAATTATTTTTTCAAAATGACTAGATGTCCTTTCACTGATTTTCTATATCATTTGTGCATTATTTATGTTATTATCTCTTCTGTTTTTCTTCTTAGGAGTTTAAAGTGCAGGGTATATAATTATGGATCTTTCTTCCTTTAGAATATCAGCACCTAAAATTACATATTTCTATATAGCTTAGGATAGCCTCAAACTCATAGTGATCCTCCTGCCTTAACTTCCCAAGTGGTAGTATTACTGACATGTGCCACTATGTCTGGCTTCAAATTATGTATTTTACTTAAAACATTCTTATGGTCATATATTTCAACATGTTTTGTTATCTTATCATTCAATCATATATATATATATATATATATATATATATATATATATATATATGTTATGGCTGGTTCAGCCTGCCCTGGGGGTGGGGCTGGCACAGCACGTGATGCTGTGGACCAAACTTCAGGCCCTGTAGTTGCCTAAGCTTGCCTAAGCAGGTGCTTTAGACCGCTGAGCTATCTTACCAGCCTCCTAAAATACCATATGTATTCTTCTTCATCAATTAATAGGAAGTATGTTCTTTAATTTTAAATACTATGCTAAAGGATTTTAAAGTAATATCCTAATATTGTTTTCCAATTTAATCTCATTGCGCTTGGAGGTTATATTCTGGTTTCTAGCCTTGCTAGTATGCTGAGACTTATATTAGAGCCACACGTGAATTCTATTAGTACATGGCCCATGTTGCAAGGAGCTGGCACTGTGTGGAATTGGGGTATATTTTTCTGTAAATATTCTTTAAAGTTAAGATAGCAAATAGTGACAGAAATGAAGTCAGTTAGTTGTGATTTTAACCAAGTGAATTTCTATCTATTTGTTTTACTAGTTTTAGAACTGGAAGAGTCACAAGTTTTATTATTATGAATTGCCCTCTCCCCTTTTACTCTGTCAGACCTTGTTCCAGTGTCTGTTTTGACAATTGAAAGTGACATCACTGAAAACACTTTTATGTTCTTATAAATATCTGATATAATATTTTCTGTAGACACTGTCTCTGAAATAAGGAAAAATAGTCCTCACTGGTTGGGTAGGTGGGGAGGGAGACCTGGATATAGAAATAAGTCAAGGAATGTAGAAACTCAGGCAGGCCGGAAGCAGCTGGCCTGTATTTTGTAGAAACTGCTAGTGTGTCAGGAAGGAGAAACTCCTAGATAGAAGCTCCGTGTTGATCAAGCAATCCTTCAGCTGCATGGAGCAGAGCATCGATGCAGTATGTTAACTGTGGACCCAGGCATGAAAGCACCCACTAAACAGAGCCGCTGGGTAGAGTCAGAGCAGAAGGTCAAGGTGCAAGGATCACTTTGCACGTTGGGTCCGGGCAGAGAGACGCAAAGGCTGAGATCTCAACACGGATGTGCTGTGGTCGTTCCCAGCAACCACAGCTGCTGGAGCAAACTGCAAATCTATGAAGCTGAGGATCAGCAGCTACACAGTGGAACGTGCACTCAGCCTTCATCCGGGCAATCTGGACTTCAAGTCCTGCGTGGTACTTTCTGACCTCAAGGCAGGTATTAGGCTTTCTGCGCCTTTTGATTCATTTCTGAAACTCAGACTTTCTTTGCAAGGTGTTTAAATGCGACATATGATAAAACACCGACATGTATATAAAATAAGTACTCAGATTTTTACTCTTTAACCAGGAATCGAACTTGGGGCATTGTACTTGCCAAGTAGGCACTGTGCCATTGAGCTATACCCCGGCCCTAACCCAGGTTTTTTCTTTTACAAATGTTAGATTCTTTCCTTGAACCATAAATCTAGAGTTAGGAGATATTTAGGTATTTATCTGTAGCTATCTATATTTATTTTTCTAAAGGGTTTGTGCTGTATCAAGAGGAACAAAAAAAGTCTGTGCTTTTGTCTTCCTGTCTTGAGTCTCTGATGCCAGAAATCTGGAGAGCTTGATGAACATATTTTTGCCCCAAATGGGAAGTGAAGATAGCTCTGCAGTTAAGCACCTTCTTAGACAAGTCTAGGGACCAGGGTTTGATCCTCAGTGTTGGATGTCACATTGGCCCCACACCCAAGGGCATGCTGAGCTGATCACTGAGTCTGGGCATGGTGGCGCACACCTGCAATCCCAGTGCCAGGGATGCCGAGACAGGAGGATCACTATGAGTTTGAGCTGCATAGTGAGACTGTATAAAATACATAAGAAGGGGTCAGGCATGGTGGCACATGCCTGTAATCCCAGCACTTGGAAGGTTGAGGCAGGAGGGCAAGTTCAAGACCAGCCTGGGCTACAAAAGTGAGCTCAAGGCCAACCTGAACTGCATAGTGAGACCCTGTCTCAAAAAGACACCCACCCACCCACACACACACACACACACACACACACACACACACACACACACACAGCATAAAAAATGTATAATTAAAAGCTAAAAATGGGGCTGGGGAGGTAGCACCATGGCACAGGTGCCTTCCTGGCAAGTGCAAGGTTGTGAGTTTGAACCCTGGTCCCACAAAACAACAATGGCAACAGCAACAACAAAAGCTACAAGACGTTCACCCCACTAGAGAAACAGCCTATCACTGCAGTGAGATAGTAGTGACATTTTCTGGAAATCTGTTGCCCTAGAACACTTTTCCTCCAGTGTGAATACCTCTGAGAGCCAGTTGCAACTGGCAGTTTTGCCCCTGGATTCTGTCGCTAATGTCAACACTCTATTGGGCGTTCCAGACCCAGAGTGATGTATAGGTTGTTTTTAAGTTTTCTAATTCTTTACTTCACATGCTTTAGTAGAAAAATCTTCCTTTGTGTCTGAAAGAATTTTTTAAAATCACTCTGCTTGCAAGTGTTTGTCACCATCTATCCTAATTTATCCTGATCTATCATCCTAAACTGTCCTGAGAGAACTTGCTAATCATCGTTCCGGCTTGTGTGTATTTGTCTCCCCAAAGCCTTGTGAAGTCACTGGGGCATGGTTCTCGGGTTTGTGATTCATTTATGATCCAAGGCTGGGATTATGGGTCTGAGTTCTGCTTGAATTATAGGTGTGAGAGCTGTTCTAAGCCTGCGGCAGGTAAGGAGGAGGGAGGCTGCTCTCTGTAGCCGTTGTTTCCACTAATACTCCCCTTAGCTCTGCTGTTTCGATGTCTTCCACCATTGTGAACTGCCACTCTCTTCAGTGTGCCAGTCTGTCTTGAAGCCAGCTTTGTTTGGACTGAAACCTCCCCTAACTGTGAGCTAAAAAACTCTTGTCTTCCTTAATGTTGGGTGTCAGTGTTTTGTCCCTGCAATAAGAGAAAAGTAACTGACACAATTATGAAGAATGCCACTGCAAGGGCCTGTAGTAGAGCTCAGGGGACTAAGTGCTTCCGTTCAATCGCCCGCACTGCATGCCATGTCGGCCCTAGTCCAAGATGCCTGATCCAGCAATGGAGTCTGTTCGTGGTGGCGCATGCCCATAGTCCCAGCACTAGTGAGGCAGAAATCAGGAGGATCAATATTAGTCCAAGTTGCGTAGTAAGACCCTGCAATGCATGCCCGCTCACATGCGCATGCGCATGCGCGTGCACGCACACACACGCACACACACACACACACACACACACATACACACACACACACACACCTTAGAAAGAATACCATTGCATGAATGATAGTTGCATGCATTAGGTTTGATGCTTGAGTTCCACGCTCTCCTACTCCTGCTCATCTCCACTGTGCCCCATTTTACATCCGTTTGCATTCGGGTTATCAGAAATTACTGATTACTTGTGTCTGTTCCTCTACTTCCTGCCTCGTTCTCAGTACAACTGTGCTTCAGTTGTCTTCATTTCATTGTTTTCCTACCTGTCAAAGACGAAAGCAATCAAGACAGATAAACTGTGAAGGAGTTCCACTACTCAGTCAGGGGCTGTCACTGTTCCCATGTCTGCCCTTAAAAAAGGCCATTCTTGGTAGCTTAGAATTCCATCTTGTGCGTCCACTGGGGATAGATACGTTTAGCCAGCTAAATGTGTTTTCGACTCCGCAGAACCTTGCAGAAAGGTGTTATAGGAGCTCACATAATTCTTGTCTGCACTCTTCAAAATATAAAACAGGTTTGGTGATTTTCTTTGTGCTTGGGGCTTGTTCTAGAAGGCGATTATACTTACGCATCCCAAGCACTGGGAAGAAGTAACAACCTGTGAAATTTCACATGCAGAGATCCACGAAGGAGTCAAGAAGAACCGGAAGGTATCAGGACCCATCAAGCGGCAGTAACCGCTGACAGGGCACCAATGAGTGACACATGTTGCCGAGAGAGTCTCTGCTGCTCAGCCGCACGCGGTTTGACATTTAAATTGCAGGCAGCCCTGGGTCCATTCCAGGAGCTCCTCACGGTGGAGCACAATTCTGATCCCTTGTTTGAGGGGTGCAGTGGGGGTAAAGAGGAAAAAAAAAAAAAAAAAAAAAAACAAGAAAAAAATCAAATTGTTCTCGGAAATCATGTTTAATGTAGAAATCTGGTTAATATTAAAATGCAATCTACAGCTTTCAAATATTCTATTCCTCAAGGAAAATATTTCCTGTTTCAGGGGCAGGAGCAGTAAGCAGTCTTCTATTACATCACTTCCTATGTCAGGCCCAACTAGCATTCAAAACGTATTACCGTATTGATAATGCTAATTTCAAAATGATGCCTTCTTTCCCCTCTTTGGTTAGAAAGTCTGGGCAAAACTCCAGTCATATGGATCAATTTAGCTTGAGTCTGGGCTGGCCAAACTGATATTTCATGCACTATGTAGACTGTGTTTCTTCTACATGCTTCACATAGTAGCCCAAGCCTCCCTCCCACTCAGCAAAGCCCTGTGTTTCTGAGAAAGATGTTCTCCTCTAGACTTCAGAAATAGGGGAGTCGGTAGCTTCAGCAAATGTGCTGATGCATATAGGCGTCGTCCAGCCCTGGAATTACCAGCGAATTATGCACTGATTTCTGGAACTCAACTTGGCGCCGTGTTCCAATCAGCCTGGTATTTTCCCTGCAGGCTTGGCCGGCTTCTTTCCCGAGCCTACTCTCATCAGCAGTAGGACATGCAAAGCAACCACTAGTATTTATCCTTTTATCCAACTACTTCTTTCTATAATGCCTTAAAATACCAAACTGGGGATTTATGAGTATAAAGCTCTTTTAAAATATTTGTCCACTATGTGCCTAGTATTCTTACCTTTCTCATTTAAAAAAAAAAAAAAAAGCTCCTTTTTTTTTCAGAACAAAATAATCCTTTACTTACACTTTTGTGAAGTTAATAACATGTGACACTAGGTTGCCTAGCAACTGATAGCTAACCTGAAGTAGACAGGATTCTCATCTCAGGAGTGAGGTAGCTTATTTGCGTTAGACACTGGGCCAAGTCCCAGCTACAGATATTTATACAATTTTCTAGCTTCACAGCACCCAATATATCCCCCATTTTCATTTTGCTTTGCCAGAGATGGGTGCTCCAGTGCAGTTAGAGTTGCTGTATTTGGAGAATTCTTCAAAGGGTCTTTTCATAGTTTAAGCCAGTCTAAAGATTGTAGGTACCTGAATTAAGCAAAATAACCCAATATAGTCCAATAGTCCATAATTGTAGTGAGTTATCAGCAGAATTGGCATTTGTCAGAAGCTGTTGGCTTGAGCCTTTTATAGTTCAGTGTATTAATATGACTTTACTCTTTATACTTTTTGGTTAGACTTTTCTGCTGGATGGTTAAGACCACGTTAGTGCAAGACCTATATAACTAAAATTGTAACTTTTGTATCTCCCACGGTCAGTCAAATTCCCTCAGGATTTACCCTGAAACCTTGTACAGTGTTTTGCAGATCTTTTGTCAGTGTCAGCCATCTGGATGTGTCACAGCCATTGCTTGACCTATTTGCTGTCTGTGAAAGCCTGAGAGAATATTTTCTCTTTAGGTGACTCTCTTTAGGCACACTATACATCATTGTCCCTTTCCTCTGTGGTCCCGTAATCTCCTCGATCAGAAAATTTGGGACACCACTGAGTTATACGATGTTACAGCGCAGGTTCTCTTATATCCTGAGTCCTCACTGACCTCCAAAGGCAAGGGCAAATATAGTTACTTTCTCTTAGTTCACTGAAAATAAAAGTTTGTGCTTGGGACAGGTGAGATGGTTCAGCATTCTAAAGCGCCTGCTTAGGAAAACTTAGGCAACTGCAGCACCACAGTTTGATCCCTGGCACCACATTCTGTGCCAGCTTCACCTCCAGGGCAGGCTGAGCTGGTCATAAAAAAAGTTTGTACTGATATTGTTTAGACAAGATATCATGTCAGCATCTCTTTATCTGAATAACTACTACAAACACAACAATACTCAATGTATTAATTATTGTAACTGTCATACTAACCTGTTTTGAAACTGTTTGTAGTTATTTTATTTTCCTTTTCATTAAAATGAATAATAAAATAAAATAAAAAGAGAAAGAAATTAAAATAAATAATGATTTCTAATATGAGTCAATATGGAAGCACCCAGTGCTATAGATTCGAAGGAGACCATTTTATTTATCTTTTATTTATCCCTCCAGTACCGTTGAATCAGTGTGTGACTTTGACAATTTATTATTGTCAAAAATAATGAGCATGGGACAGGGGAGACAGCACGGAGGTCTAAGCTCCTGTCTGGCAAGACCACCGATCATGTTGTATCCCTAGTACTACATGCTATGCTGGCCTCTGAACTCTGCAGAGAGCATGCTTGTCCCCAAATGGGGAGTGGTGGCATACATGCCCAGCGCTGGGGAGGCTGAGACAAGAGGATCACTACAAATCCAAGCTGTTCACTAAGACCCTGTACTACATAAATAAATAAATGATTAGAAAACTGATACAAATGAATAGCAAGCATTCTGCCTACATGAAATTATAAACAAATATTAAGTCATTAGTGAGTCAATAAATAAATGAATAAGTGCAAACCAAGTCAAAGGAACAAATTAATAATACTTCAGTGAAATGAAGCCTTATTCTCCAGGCCCGGATCCTTGATGACCCTGACTCCAGCATGAGTACGACAGAGCTTGCTCAGACACATTTTTCTCATAATGATAAGCTCAGTGCCCATGCTTTGTGATAGCATTGGACACTACTCATAGGTAGTTTTAACATGGGGCTCGTTCCAGCCTGCTTTTTCATGTGTATTTCCTCTCTCCAGCTGCTTTCTCAAGGGTTCAACTTTATAATGTAGTCATTCCCTTTAACGTAAATTTCAGTCTGGTGGATGTTTGGAAAGACTTAATCATTTTTCAAATAAAGCATCACTGATTTTCATTAGAGAGACACAGCTTGATTTAGAAGCAGAGATAAGGGTGGGGTCCTGAGCAGATTTCAGTGGATGAGGGCGACAGGATGAAAGAAAGAGTTTGAACATTTGGCTGTTTCTGTTTTTCTTTCTTTCTGTATTTAGGACCGGGTCTACAGAGTCTACAGGGCCTCACCGTGTAGAACAGACTCATAGTAATTCTCTTGATATCAGCCTCCCAAGCACTGGATTATAGGCTTACACCAGCACCCCCAGTCTCAGTTACCATCTCAGCGTGCCCCGCGGACAGGGTCAGCACAGTACACCGGGGATCAAACCTGGGCCACCGAGCTCTGCCTAAGCAGACACTTTAGTGCACTGAGTTACCAGGCTGGCCCTTTTGTTGTTGTTTTTAATCAGGAGTGCTCAGAGCTAAGGGAGATGAACAATCGATGTGAGTGAGATGTAAAAATCCATAGTGCAATGATACCGATGTTCTTCTGCAATATAATTCTACTTCTTGGAATTTCTCTTGAAGACTTAATCTTGGCAGTTTCTAAAAGTATTTCTGTGCACACACACACACACACACTAAACATTCTTATAGCATTTTAAATGAAAAATCTGCTGGAAGGAAAGCACAGGTGGAAGAAGATGTTTTAGAAAATTGAAAGCAGTTGTACAATGATGATAATAATGATGGGGATGGCGGTGAAGACCACGATGAGAATATCTCCTTGCGTTCTCTCAGTTCTAAGCTGGGAAGAGTGGGATGACCTCACTCTATGGGGTTATCAGACTTGTGGATGGATTATACTATTAGAATTACAATGATGACAGTCTTTAGACACATGAAATACTTGTGATAACTGAAAAATCAGAGTGCTGTATGACAGGTGATGTGTGCATTAATGTTTGGAAGAGGTGACTTGTTTTCTCTTCTTCTTCTTCTTCTTCTTCTTCTTCCTCTTCTTCTTCTTCTTCTTCTTCTTCTTCTTCTTCTTCTTCTTCTTCTTCTTCTTCTTCTTCTTCTTCTTCTTCTTCTTCTTCTTCTTCTCTTTCCTTTTTTTTGTTTTTTTCATTTATGTATGTGGTCCAGGGTCTCACTACACAGCTCAGACTCATAGTGGTCCTCCTGTTTTCAGCCTCTTCAGCCCTGGGATTACAGGCTTGTGCTACTATCCCCTGACTCATCACCAGCTCAGTCCCCCTGTGCTCAGGGCCCGTGTAGCATGCTCCATGGCAGATTGAACCCTTGTCCCTGTGCTTGCCAGAGCAGGTGCTTAGTCTTCTTACCTAACTTGCCAGCCCTAATCTTTCTTTAAAATGTTATTCTTAGGCAATTTTTCATAGCAATGGAAAGTTGACTACAGTACCCTGTTGTTTAGTGACAGAAACTGATTATATGCCATCAGATTTGGAGGTAGGGGCAGTGTGATTGAAATACAGCTAAAGGGAAGTTAGAAAGAAATTAGGCTGTACACTAGGGATGATCTTGAATTTTGATGAAGATGAAGGTTTCATACTGTAAAGAACAGGAAGATAGGACTGGACTTTTTTGTGTTAGTTAGTTAGTTAGTTAGTTACTTTATCTATTTTCTGGTCCTGGGATTTGAACTCAGGGCCTTGGCATTGAGGGACTGTAGTCCCTCTTTATTTTTCAAGACAAGTTAGCCAAGTCAGTATTGTTATCTGGCTGAGATCTGACTGTGATGCTCTTGTCTCAGCTTCTAGGGTGTTGGAGTTACAGGTGTGGCCTACCATGCCAGGCTTAGTGACTAGGTTTTCAAAGATAACAGTAGTACAACATGAATTCCTCATCCATAAGATAATGCTAGAAACAATGAATGTCATGATGCACTGGGCAAGCAAAGATAAGAAATTAGGACAGCAGTGAGAGACTTGAAAAATATCAAGGAAGAAAAGAAGATACAGGTGAGCACAGCACTTGCCTGAGTTTATTGGGAAAATAAATTTACATAGGCCTGAGATAGAGTGGAAGAGAGACACTGACTTGGATGTGGGAAAGAATGCAAAAGCAAATTGGAAGGTGGATATGTTGCAAAGAGTTTTCAAGGAATTCACCAATTAATTGTAGGACATCCTGAGATAATTGTGTGCACGCTTTATACCTAGAAATGCCCTGTGAAGCTGGACATAGAGGAAGGCTTAACTGTGGAGAAAAATCAGGTAGAAGATAGATTTGGGCATCATCAGACTCAAGTGAGGACAGGAAGAGCTGACAGAGGAGGCAGACATCAAGGAGAAGGAGGAAGCCAAGAGGAACGATAAGAACTTCACAAGTAGAGGAAGGAGGCGGTGGGGCTGCATCAGACAGCGCAGCCTGGAAAGCTGCTCTGAGTTTTGTAAACACGGTTTTTAAAAACTGACTTTCCATATATGGTGGGTTAAGGGAAGGATGGCAGGTGGGTAAGAAAGAATTTATAAGGTGATAAGATGCTGGAAAAGTTGGCTGGCTTGGCAAGATCTGCATCAAAGGACTTTGGAAAGGACAAAATCAGGAATTATGGGGATGCACATTTTTAAAGTCAAGAAAAAATAAGAGTGGCACTAAGGAGAGGAACTGAGGGGGTGAGAGATACCTGCTGCTTTCTCAGAGCTGGAAGGGGGAGGCAGATTGGATTTGCTAGAGTAGCTCGGATCTGTGTACAGACTGCCGATAGCATGGGAAGGAAGAGTGTATGAGAGAGAAAGGACAAGTGCATACTCTTATATGGTGATTTTATACTGACAAAACAGAAGAAGATAGGAGTGAAAAATAAATGGAGGCAGAAAATGAGAACAGCAGAAAATGAGTGGAAGAGAAAAGGATGTCTATGGACCCATGTGGTTGGTGTGGTTTATATCTAGTTGTTCCCTCAAAGCCTCATGCAATCATGGGGCAGGGACCTCTAGAGTGTGAGACTTGCCTCATGATCCCTGGGATTGTGTGTTTTAGTACTGATGGGATGATGGATCTTAGTACTTCTGGGATTATGAGTGTGACCTAGGGTGGATAGGCTCAGGCAGCGAGCCTGAATGTAACATAGAGACAGAGAGACAGAGGCACGCTTTTGCTCTCTACTCCCCTGGTTATACTGTTGCCTCCATCGCCTTTGTTGCTGTTGTGCTGCCATGAACTGCTGCTCTCTGCCATGTGCCACTCAGCCTTCCAGCTGGTCAAATGTGGACTGAAATCTCCAGTAACTGTGATCTAAATAAACCTTTCCTTCCTTCATTTTGGGTGTTGGGTATTTGTCCCAGCAACAAAAGAAAAGTAGCTCAGACAGTGGTAGAGAACAACCAGTGCCTGCTTCTAGCTCCTTCTAGCCACCCTCCAGCTTTGATTCTGTGGCTTTGCATCCGGTCTCAACATCCTTCTTCACTGTCGTAACATGCAGCTGATGAGCACAGCCAGCATGAATGATTAAGCAACCATTCTGCACAACAGGTTTTTGCTAACTTGCTTGAAAGGAGCTTAAAGACAAAGGGAATGTGATGTCTGGTTACTCAAGACATGGCATGAATTTTTATCCCCTCTTCTTCAAGGTTTTGTTTTACTTATTTACTTATTTAATTATTACATTTAGTACAGAGTCTACAGGGTCTCACTACACAGATCAAACTCGTAATGATCCTCCTGTTTTCAGCCTTCCAAATGCTGGGATTATACATGCACACCATGACACCTAGTCTCAATCACCACCTCAGCACGCCCTGGGGGTGGAGCTGGCACGGCAGGCCAGACACCAAACCCCAACCTCTGCGCTCTGCCTAAGAAGGTACTTTAATCTGCTGAGCTATCTGGCTGGCTCTTCAAGGCTTTAAGTGCTAGATGCCAGGGTTCTAATCCAGAACTCAGCAAACGATCACTTTCATGCTCAATCCACCTGGCTGCTGTTTTTGTTGTTTATAAATAGAACTTTATTAGGACACAGTTCTGTTCATTCACTGCACAAGGTCAATGTCTACTTGTTTATGCCAAACCCAATAGGTGCCACAGTGCAATATGGCTGTTAAAGTGCAAAGTAGTTCTTTGGTGGCTCTGCATTAAAAATGTTTGCTGGATCCCCTGCAACACCTTAGGGAGCATGGCACACTCAGGAATGGCTCTTACTCTGCTTAAGGAGCTCATTCAGTGAGGTATTCATGCTCAACAATAATGAAAACTTGAAGGCGTGTGCACTGAGCAGCAGTGACTGCAACGTGATACTTTGCACAGCAGTCTCCATCTAACTCCAAGTCACCAGGAGTTGATGGGAGGCCCACAAAACAAGCCCTGTTTGGAGTCTCCGGCCTTAGCAAGGCTCTGTGGGATGGACGGATGGGTGGCTCGTTTCCAGATGGTTTCCACGCCTTTGGCCTTCATCCTTTTTTCCTCATAAAACTAAGCTCACGGAGAGCATGCTCCAGAACAAGCTCCGTTCCAGGGCCACAATTGAGCAGACGATAGGATACAAGGTGTCCTTGGTCACTTTCCAAAGTTTCAAAGAAAAACTGTCTGTGTCAGTAGACACACACTGTTGGTTTCTAAATTATACCTTCGCAGAAAGAATGCGGATTAACTGTGCTATGGCATTTGGAAGAGAAGCAGTGTCTGCCTCGTTCCATTAGATGCTTTAAGCAAGAGGGAGCCGGAGGGAGAGGCAAAAAATTATAAACCCTGTCTGAGTATATCAGGTGCATCTCAGTTTTCAGGAAGGAATTGTTCTTCTATTTGCCTTAAAAAAAAAAAAAAAAAAAAAAAAAAAAAAAAAAAAAAAAAAAAAAAAAAAAAAAAAAAAAAAAAAAAAAAAAAAAAAAAAAAAAAAAAAAAAAAAAAAAAAAAAACAGGCCAAACTTTTTTCATCTAAATTCCTTTAGAATGCTTTCATCTAAATTCCTTTAGAATGAAACACAAATTTTGTTTCACTCAGAGATGTCTTCCTCAAATAAGGAAAATAGTTGTTATGTTCAGATACCTGAGTTTTGTTTCCATCAATCAAAATCAGATCAGTAATTAGTAGCCCAAATCTCACCCCAGGGCCAATACCCCACCTGATGTTAAAAAGTAAGAAATGTCGACCTCAAGGAAAAATAATTAGTATTTCTTTTGCCTATCTGACAGACTCTCTTTACCCTCTAATTTCCAAATTCAGAATTTGTTAAAATAAAAACTTCTGATATGACACCTATGACATGTGGCACCATAAAAAATTATGTCAGAATTGGTTTGCTTTTTTTTTTTTTTTTGTCTTGTTTTCCTTCTGTATCAACAATCTGCGGTGATAAATTTAGGAATACAAGAGGCCCGGGAGAATATGCTTCCAAGGGTATGACGCAGAAGATGGACAGAATAGTGTAGATACGAATTCAGCTCATTTGCTTCCCATCAGCACAGCGACAACCCCAAGAAATAAACAAACAAAGAGAAGTCGTGTTATGGTAAAGAACCAAGGGGAGTAGGGGGGTGACAGCTGGGCTTCCAGAGTCCCAAGAGAGGTCTCCAAGCTATAAGAATGCTTGTGTTTAAGGGAAAGATTCAGTGTTGCGTGCTACCAAAAAGCTGACCTGAGAACTCCTAAAAGTATGAAAGAGCACGAGCCACCAGGCTGCCCCTCCTAGCCACGAACAGTGCCACGTGAAACACATTTTCTTCTTGACAAGTACCTACAGCTTTGCGGCAGGACAACAGGGCAAGTGTCTCTCCTGACATCCAATATTCTCTACATGGGGTGCTATTTCAAGAACTGAAGCTCTATGTGAACCTATCCATGCAGGTGTCCAACAGAAAGACAAGATATTATTTATGTCGCTGTGTGTTTCAAATAATATGTGTATGAAGGATTTAGGACACAGATAGTCTTCTTTTCCTATCACTTTCACATGAGTCAGTATACTTTCTACAAATGGCAGCACTTATAAAAGGAAAACCAGAGAAACCTACACATTTTTTCATCTTGTAACACTGAAAGTGAAGCTCAGAACCAGAGGTTAGCCTATACCTTAGCGAAAAGTTGAAAATGAGATCATACTTTATTTTTTTTTCCCAATTAATAGAACACTTACTATTTTATTTAAAATGTACAGCTGGGCATGGTGGTGCACACCTATAATCCCAGTACTTGGGAGGCCGAGGCAGGAGAATGAGTGTGGGTTCAAGACCATCCTGGGCTATAAAAGTGAGCTCAAGGCCAACCTGAACTACATAGTGAGACCCTGTCTCAAAAAGACAAAAAATAAATAAAATAATATGTACAAATGAACCAGGGTCAAAAGAGATGGGAAAATAAGAGGAGTTTGTGTGAAAATTGTAGTAACTATTCAAGATCCTGAATTTGAGAAGCACATTTATGTTAGAACCCCATATGTGATGCTAGCCCTTGTACATTACAATGCAGAGATTGCTTACAATAATATTGTGCACCAGCCACTTAAGATTTTAATGCATTATAAGATAGTGACAATGGACGCTAGCATAACAGTCTGTGAACTTCTAGTAAGGGATATAAAGTGAACTTTATGTAATTCTATCTAAACAGAGAAGGTTTTATTTTCTGACGGAAAGCTTATAAGGCTGGACAATGAAATAGCTATGTTCTAAAATTATTTTACCATCCGTAATTGTACAATTTCTGTCTGACTGCCATGGCTCACCTTTTTTTTGCAAGGGGAGAGTGACAATAATTCTATTTTGTAGATATTCAGGGAACATTAAAAAAATTAGCTAAAGAAATTTGCTATAAGAAAGAGGGGCATTGTAGAAAAAAAAAGCATTTGTTAAATTATTATATGTCATGAAATGTGATCAACTTTATAATCAGTCTAGAATGGACTTATATTCTTCATGTTATTATTACACATGCATTAATTTTGCTCAACATAAAACAAATGGGGAAAGACAACTAGATTTTCTTTCCAGATGGTATAAAAACAGCAAGGTCGCATGTGAAGAAAGGTTGTCCTTCTTATGGAGGACTTAAAATTTATCATTTCCCAGATGGTTATAAAACTTGTTTTTCCTATTTTCCCCCTAGATTTCTTGGCTGGTGAGCCAGGGGAAGAGAGATGCTCAGAGTTTGGAAACTGATCCGGTCTTTCTCATCTACTAGGTATGGCCAGCCTGCCTCTTCCTTGATTTTTCTCCTAGCTTTTTATGGATTTCTCTCTCTCTGGTTTCAGATTAGCATAGCAATGTGCTGGCATACCAGAATTTTCTGGCAGAAATGGAGAGCAAGCAGCTCATTTTTCAAGGACTTTACAGTCTCTTCGCTGCCTTCACCAGCTCTTAGAGCTGGTTCCGTGACTCCTCAATATTTTCCTAGCTAGCTGGCCCCAGCTTTCATAATTTGTAAAAGGACTGCAGTGGCTGTGAGGCATTGAGCTGAGTGTGTATGCATGTGTGCGTGCATGCGTGCATGCATAGGTGTGTGTGTGTGTGTGTGTGTGTGTGTGTGTGTGGTGGCAGGAGCTCAGCCTCCTCAAGCCATTAACATTTGATTTAGAAAGCTCAGATGCACACACGACTCAGTGATTTTTCTCGACAGGTCCCTGCCATGCACGGCACCATGTGTTCTTTCTTGGCACCAGCCTGCTTTGCCAATCCTCCCCCACTCCACAGGCCATATCCTTTCTCCTGGTTTGACACCTATCTTTCTAAGCTAAGCTGAAGCCAGCCGCATGTGCTTTCCTTCCTCCCCTCTCTGGGCAGAGCTAATGGCCTGCGGACAAAGCACCTTCCACATCAGCGGGCCTTGGCATTTCGCGGGCACGAGTGCTAGGCTGGCTTTGGCCCAGCGAGGCAAGGGTGTGGTGGAAAACAAGGCCTCAAAGTAATGCGAGTCGAAGCTTCCAGACCAGGGCACCGTCCAGGCCCAAGCTGCTCGTGGATGCATGGCTATTTGAAGGTAGCGCAGAACAAGATGGGAAAGAATCACAAAGGATGGAAAATACCCTCAAGATAGAATGAGGACAGACGAAAGAGCAAGATAAGAAAAATGGTGTAGATGTACAAGCAAAATACAGGATTCCAGTGCAATGAACTACTTGTTGCATAAATGTCTGTAAATCTTAACAATATATTGAAGAGGTGGCAAGCGAGCACAATATGCAAACAGAAACTCTAGCATTTTCTATGGCCCTTTACTTCAAGACAATGTAGAGTTTATACATGTGAGTCTAAGAAAAATAATTCTCTAGCCTTGACGCTAGACCACTTTCAGTAAAGAGTTGCTGGACAAATGTTGCATTCAGTGAATCGCACAGTAAAGCAGACATCTACAGGCAGAGAAGCGCTCCCGGGAGGCACACACGGCAACGTGCTATCCGCGGTTGCAGCTACGTGTGGGATTGCCACCAACAAAAGGGCCCTACTTACACCCACGTTTCTCATCTTCTCGGTCAAGTGTCACTTTTGTAATTAAAACTAGGAAGGAAACCAGTGACGATGCCTTTTTAAAAACAGTTTAAAGGTGTAAGTCAATCAAAGCTAAGTTCTGCACTATCAGAGCTAAAGTACTTCTCCCAAGTTCACAAGAATCTACTTCGCCTTCCAGGTACTCATCCTGGGCCGGAAGCATAGTCGTGGGGGAGATTTTGGTTTGGGGGAAATGGATCGCCCCAATGCATCACCAAGACCTTCCTTTCCCCTGACCTTGAAGATGTGGTTGGTGCTTCCTGGCACCATCCCCAGCAGACCGGAGGACGGGGCCGCAAGAGCAGCCCATAATTTATGCTCCTCCTGTCTCTGTAGAAGACAGTGCACAAGAATTATGTGAATTGTATTTTGTAAGATCTCAATACTGCTGCAGGTTTTACCTGCCTGTACCTCCTCTGTGTTCTGCCGACTTCATGCGCATAAACTCTTCCCTTCGTGAATTTGGATACTTCTTTATTTGCTATTTTTTGTTCTTTTTAGTAAGGATGCACAGAGTCTCACTACATAGATGAGGCTCTTAGTGATCTGCCTGTGTCCAGCCTTCCAAGAGCTGGGATTATAGGCGTATGCCACCAAGCTGAGTCTCAATCGCCATCTCCACTCGCCTGGAGGGGTGGGGTAGGACGCGGTGGGACCCGGCTGGCATTTTGCAGATTGAACCTCGCCTGCTGTGCTCTGCCTAAGCAGGCACTTTAATCCGCTGAGATATTCGGCTGGCTCTTTTCCTTATATTTTCAACATCTGTACTAATAGACACTTTTCCTCCCTAAAATGACATTGAGCTTCTGCCTTTATTTAAATTTGATGACAAGAGCCTCAGGGATAGTCTCCACTCCAACTTGGAAAGTACTGGATTTTTATTATTATTATTGTTGTTGTTACTATTATTGTTATTTTGTCTTTTTGACACAAGGTTCCACTATGAGGCTCAAGCTGGCCTCGAGCTCACTTTGTAGCCCAGGCTGGTCTCAAACTCACAATGATCCTCCTGCTTCAGCCTCCCAAGTGCTGAGATTATAGATATCTGTGCCACTACGCCTGGCTGAGATGGAGATTTCCATTTTTATTTCTTGTTTAAAGCGATGCCATTGTGCTTATGTTGTATTTGAATTTGTTTGATTTCACAGCATGTCAATGAGTGATAAAGTTTCTTTTTTTCTTCATTCTTTGGAAAGGAAAAAATACACTATTTCTATTATTAGGTTGATGCTTCCATTTAAAATATACAGATAATTTTTTAATCTGGCTTCTTTTGTTTTGGATGTTAAACTCTGGACAGAACACTGGCTGGCTTTCTCTCATTGCTTCCTGAAATCTATCCTCTTAACTTCCGTATGACTGATTATTTTTCAAAGTGTAATCCCACTATATATATTAATATATTAATGCAGAGGCTATAATCTATCTATCTATCTATCTATCTATCTATCTATCTATCTATCTGTAAATTCAGTCGTTATGGGTTTGTCATATTTATGGGGTTTTCTCTTCCTATGTTGCTTCATTTCTTGGAGAGGTTTTATCTTACTGAGGGGAAAGTTTAGTAACTTAAAATGATCTTTGAGGGAATTCATACGTGCCTATGCTTTGGTGTATGCTTGCATTCTTGATGAAATAATAATTCCTTTATATGGAATCTGTCTTTTCTCTTTAATATTTTTACCTTTGTTCTTCCAGCCTTACTGCTGAATGTGATATGTCTGGCTGAAGAGTTTATTTTCTTCTGTATCTAATGTGCACATTTAGTCTGAGGATTTGTATGTTTATTTTTCTAATTCTGAAGAATTCTTTCTATTGTTTCTGCAAAAAATTTCTCCCACACTGTTCATTTTATTCTTTGCTTTTAGCTTTCTCATTTTATCTTCAACCTGGTTCACAGTCTTTCTTTTTTATTGTCTTTTCTTTAGATATTGCTTTCTAATTCATTAAGTCTTTTTAAAACTAGATAAAGATTGAACCTTATCTTAGGCAGTATTTCTTTATATTTGATTTACTTTAGTTTATGATATTTTGTAGTTTGAAATTATTTTGCTTTATATCCTTGATTAAAATCTGCTTCATTTTCTATTTTAAAGAAAAAAAAAACCCAAAAATCCCAAGAGACAACAACAACAACAGCAATTAAAAAAAATAAAGTTGGCTAGTATGTTGTTTTATTATCTTTAATTTAGAGACTCAGAGTATAAGATGTCAGCCTGTAGGGCCAGTGAGATGGCTTAGTGTCCTAAAGCCCCTGCTTAGGCAAGCTTCAGTAACTGCAGGGACTGTGGTTTGATCACTGGCACCACATGCTGTGCCAGCCTCACCCCCAGGGCAGGCTAAGCAGGTCATTAAAAAATATGATGTCAGCAATTAATTGTTATATTAGCAATATTAGCAGAAACCTATCTTTTTAATGAACTGCAAGAAATTAGCTGTATAATTATAACATTTAATTAGTATTGCAATATCTATCAATATCTATATATCTATGTATCTATCTGTCTATCATCTGTCTGTCTGTCTATCTATCTATCTATCTATCTATCTATCTATCATGTTTTGCTTTCCTTTACTAATCTTCTCCCACTCCCCTAGACTAGATTTCTGCTTCATTTTGTTTTTTCTATTTACTTTACTTATTGAATGTATTTGACCCTGTGTGGCAGGGCTTGACCCAAGGTCCCTGTGCTTGCCTAAGCTTGTCTAAGTAGGCACTTTAGTCCACTGAGCTATCTTGCTGACTCCTGTTTCATTTTGGTTCAATTCTTTTCTCTTCCACTGAAGAAGAGTTAATTGAACTTTGTTTGAAATGATTTCTTCCCATTTTATCAATTGTATTCCTGCACAACATAAATCCTCTTGGTCAATGCCTGTGAGATCCCTCAGTGGGCTCAGTGCCTGCTTAGGCAAGTGTGGGGACTGGACTTGGATCCCCAGCACCACCTGCTGCCCTGGCTCAATCCCCAGGTGTGGTGAGCTGGCCGCCGAGACTGGGCATGTTGGCATACACTTGTAACCCCAGCGCTTGGGAAAGCTGAAAATAGGAGGATCCCTACTAGTTCAAGCTGCTAGCGAGACCCTGTACCAACTAGATAGTAATTAATTAATCAATTAAACAAATGAACAAATTCGCTTGATCACAGTACTTGTTGATCAGCTTTCTTAATTTTTTTCTTATAGAATTAAGACTTGAGATTATTTGAATGCTTTATGTTTTTTTTTTTTTTTTTTTTCCCTCGGTCTCTGGATCAATTTTATCCTATTTTTTCTGTCTTTTATTTATTTATTTATTTATTTATTTATTGTACAGGATCTCACTACTGACTCGTAGTGATCCTCCTGTTTGTACCTCCCAAGTGCTGGGACTATAGGTGCCAGCCACCACGCCTGGCTCAGCATGCTCAGGGGCGGGACCAACACAGCAGGATGGGCCAGGAACTGAACCCTGGCCCCTGTGCTTGGCTAAGCAAGTGCTTTATCCACTGAGCTAAAATGCCAGCCCTGATTCTATCCTATTTTTATGTAACCTCTGAGTGCTTCCTCTTGCCTACTTGAGGATTTACCTTGGTGCCTCTAGCACATGCTTTTGGGCTAATGCTGACTCTGGCTATATTAGCTAGTGCTTTGAGCCAGTGCTTATATTGCTTCTGTTCTTGCCCATATGTCACGCTGGGATGAAGGGTATGTATTATGATTTCTATCTAGTTGCCCCCCCGCAAAGCCTCATGCAAATGGCTCAAACAAAAATATGTAATAACGATAGCAATAATGATAATTATGTCAACAATGCATTAATGCCAATACCAGCATAACTTCTGTCAAGTGATTCCTGTTTCAGTGATATTTTAAGTTTTCTTTTATTTTTAATTTTCAGCTCATTTAATCCTCGAACCAAAAGTATTGCCAAAACCTTCAGCAGCTAGATGAAAGAACTGAAGTACAAACTAAGAAACTTAGCTGAGTCTTTGCTTGAATATGCTGCTGTAATTGGAAGAACCTCCTAGCTGCTACCAACTGTGGGCTCAAATAGCATATCCCAACAGTGATTTCACTCTTCCAGCCATTTTACCTCAGTGATTCATGGGAGAATCTTTTTGGGTGAATGGCATCTATCCATTTCTTGCTTGGAAATGATAAATCCAACATCTTTCTCCCAGATTTATTATAAACATTGAGAAAATAAGTAACACTTTCCAATAGGAAGAGATCATGGACATATGCAAGAGTAGAGAGGATTTAAAGTTTACCTAGGCCCCAGAAATTGTGCTCAAGTCTGGGGAGATAACTCAGTGTCTTAAGCACCTGCCTGGCAAGTGCAAGGTCCTGAGTTCAATCCTCAATATCAAAAAAAAAAAAA
>PVJA010011681.1:0-54035 GCA_004027025.1 Myocastor coypus | reverse complement strand
ATTCCAAAAACTAAGTCTTTTTTTTTTATCTACTTAATTTCCTCAAAAAATCAATGTCTTACAGCATTTTAATGAATTTTCCTGTCTCTTGACTTTTGCCTGTTCATTAGAACAACTACTACGAAGACAATATGCAATGTATTAATTATTGTAACTGTCCTACTAACCTGTTTTGAAACTGTCTCATTGTTATTTCTTTTTCATTAAAATTAATAAAATTAAAAAATAAAGATTTAAAAAGAATTGAGAAAAAGTGTATGGAGCAAGTTCAGCATGTGAAGTTGCTTTTCTTTCTTTCTTTCTTTCTTTGTTTCTTTTTTAAGACTGGGGGTTGAGAGCTCTTGGGTTAGCTCAGTGGTTTAAATGTCTATGCATGAAATCCCAGTCAGGCACAGGGGACCACAGTTTGATCCCCAGAGGCAGCCTGAGACAGCTATAAATAAATAAACAAACAAACAAATAAATAAATAAACAGCCGGGCGTGGTGACGCACACCTGTAATCCCAGCACTTGGGAGGCTGAGGCAGGAGAATTGGTTCAAGTTCGAGACCAGCCTGGGCTACAAAAGTGAGCTCAAGGCCAGCCTGAACTGCATAGCGAGACCCTGTCTCAAAAAGACAAAACAAACAAACAAACAAATGATTTGGGGTTGAATCCAGGGCTTCTCATATGTGAGACAAGCACCTTACCACTGAGCTGCATCCCCAGACTTTTTGTTTTTTTTAAGAGAGGGTTTCACTATGTAGTGTAGGCTGCCTTTGAATTCATGCCAGTCTTCCTGCCTCAGCTTCCCAAGTGCTGGGATTCCTGGTATATACCACCATGCCTGACTTCCCAGTCCATTCTAATTTTATTTTGAGACAGGGTCTTAATAAGTTGCCCAAACTACATGAAGCTTTTGATTCTCCTGTCTTGGCCTCTGGAGTATCTGGGATTACAGATGTGTGCCACCATATCTGGCCTTTACTTTTGAGGTGTTGAGAATGGAACCTAGGGTGTCACTTACTAGACAGATGCTCTATCTCTCATCTGCACCTAGCCCTCCTCCTGTTCCTCCTTCTTTTCCTCATTTCCCTCTCTCCCCCTTCTTCTCTTACTTCATCTTTTCCTTCTTTCTCCTTTTGTGGAACCCAGAGCCTTCTCTTAAGCTACAGCCCCAGACCTTTTTTATTTTTTCTTTTGAGACAGGGTCCAACTAAACTTCTAATTTGCCCAGGCTGAACTCAAACGTGTGATTCTCCCGCCTCAGCCTCGCTGAGGGCTGGAATAATAAACATGTACTCCCCATCACCACATGCTGCTTCTCCAGTTGCTTGTCACGCAACGAACAAGACAAAACAAAAACAAACCCTCAAGTCTTTTAGCGCGCGTGTGTTAGTTTTTCACCACGGCAAAACCTTAAGCTCAGGTAATGATTTTAAGGTGGAGGATGCTGGAGCATCACAGAGCATCACGGCGCTATGAATTTCAGCCGGGAGGTAGTAGGGAGTAGGGAAAAGCTGTGAGCTGGAGAGGGAGTGGCCTGAATTTCAGGGAGCTTATTTGCTGCCAGAAGAGTGGGTGGTTCTCTGGAACAGAAGGGAGCCTCCTGTTCGCCTTCTCTTCTCCAGGCTCCATGCCTGCTTGGGACCCAGATCTCAAGCCAAAGCCCAGCAGGGTGGTGCAGAATCTGGCGCTGCCTAGCCAGGGAGCGAAGACACAAGCACAGACACCTGTTTTCCCCTTCTGTGCTTATATAGCCCCGAACCTGTCTCTTCTGACCACCTTTGAGTAGAAAGGGATGCAACCACCTCTCCTTTACAGTTGCACACCTAAGCAGCTCGTGTCCACACTCACACTCCTCCCGAACCCCAATGTCACCACCTCACCCTAACCTCCAGGTAGATACCTACAATTTCTGTTTTCTGTGAAGTGAATCCTGTTCTGACCATTACTGCCTCCCTGACTGAGCATGGAACACAGTTTACACAAACATGCATGCTTGGAGCTGGCCATTTCACAGATAGGGAAACTAAGGTTTATCGAAAGGAAGTGACTTGGTGCCCAGCGGGATGGCTCAGTGGTCTAAAGCACCTGCTTGGGCGGCTTCAGGGACCACGGTTCAGTCCCCGGCACCACATGCTGCACCAGCCTTGCCCTCTAGGGGGCGGGCTGAGCCAGCCATAAAAATGAGTGAATAAACAAAGGTTCTGAAACAAGAATAAAAATAACAAATAAATAAATAAATTTTAAAAAAAAGAAAGGAAGTGACTTATCTAGGTTCAGGCAGACAGCCCAGGAGCAGGATTGAAATGGGCATTCACTCACCATGCCATGTTGTGTCACTAGTTCAGCGATGGTGAACGTTTTAGAACTCTTGTGGATAATAAGATGCCATGAGTTTGCCACCACTGCTAGTCCCAGTTATTCAGGAGGTGGAGGATGGAAGGATCCTTTGAGCCCAGGAGATCTTTTTGTTTTTTGTTTTCTCCTCCTGGCTCTGCAGATTGAACTCAGGAGCTGCACCCTGAGCTACATCTTTACCTTTTCTAAATCATTTTTATTGTGAATCAGCATCTTACCAACTTGCTAAATTACAGATTGAACTCAAATTTGCAAACCTCCTGCCTTGGCCTCCCACAGTGCTGGGATTGTGGGTGTCCACCACCATGCCTGGCTTGAGGTTTTTGTGATATAGTACCTTATTAAGGTATAAGAAAATTTGGGGATTGTGTCTATCTTGGCTCAATTTACCAATTAAGTTTTACCCCTCTGCCATGTATGGCTGTGTGAACCTGTACAGTGCTAGCTACTTAGGAGGCTGAGGGAGGAGGATTATTTCAGCCCCAGGAAGCCCTGGCAACATAGTGAGATTTCACCTGAAAAGAGAGAGTGGAAGAGGGAGAGAGAGAGGGAGAGGGAGAGAGAGAGAAATAAGCACTCTGCCTCAGATTTGTCACTAGAAATATGGGAATATATTACTTAAATCAGAAGGTTTTATCTAGGCTTGACTTTTTTTTTTTTTTTTTTTTTTTTTTTTTGGTGGGACTGGGGTTTGAACTCATGATGTTACACCTGCCAGGCAGGCACTTGTGCCACGGGGCTATCGCCCCAGCCCCATAGGCTTGACTTATTTTTAAGAAGGATTTTATTTATCGATTGATTGATTGATTGATTGATTGGCTCAGGCTACCTTATGGCTGGGTGTGTGGATTGAACTGCAGTCCCTTGTGCCTGACTGGGATTGCCCATACAGGTGCTTAAACCACTGGGCTAATGTGAGAGCACCCGACTTTTTTTTTTTTTTTTTCTTTTGAGTCATAAAAATTGTCATGCTATGTAGTTCAGGCTGGCTTCAAACTTGTGGGGATCCTTTTGCCTCAGGTTCCAGAATGCTGGGATTCTAGGTGCATAACTCCCTCCCTCCCAGGTTAACTTCAATTTTAAGGACAAGTAAGCTATAGTGAAGGGAGTGATGAGTAGTTCTCTAGTCAGGTGCACAGACTGGTTCATGCCCACTAGTACACAAAACATTTTATGAGGAACACACCCAAGTTGACACATCTCTGTCCTTTGAAGTGAGAGGCCCCCAAGGCCATGAAGTATCCCCAGGGCATGGTGAGGGCAAGTCCAAAAGCCTAGGCAGAAATGAAAGGGTTATCTGTTGGCCTCCAGTCCTGGAGTCAATAGAATTGTGCAAGAGCTCATATCTGGGTATGGGTTAGATGGCTACACCCAGGCAACTGTTAACTCCATGGGTGTGAGTGCATGTGCACAAGTGTGTATATTAACACACAGATCTCTTCATGATACAAAGGAATGGGACCTTATGTCTGACCGGAAATGAGACTCCAGGGTTACTCCCGCATGATGCTCACTAGCTCTTTTTAGGGGCCTTAAGCCTAGGCTAGGACCCAGAATTTTACATTCACTCCCCAGGGGCCCACTCAGTAGATGCCTCTGCTGAATTTTTAATTTCCCTAAGCCTGAGCTTCCCTACCTATAAGTGAAGGGTTTGTGTAAGTTGAGACCCTCCCCAGCCTTGATAATAAGTCTTTGTTAGAGAGAGGAAGGATGCAGCAGGGTCTCAGGAGAGTATTTCTCTGGGTTCCACACCCCCCTTCCTATGGGTTTTCCTGTTGTGCAGAGAAATGGAAGACTGGAATCTGGCTTAGCTACCTGGACAGCTGGACAGCTAAGCTACTGTTGGGAAGAGAATCTAGGTCATTTAAGGTCATGCAGGGTACCAGAGTATGTGCCAAGAGCCTTATTCTCTGGGCTCAGGGAACTGGAACTACAGCCTGTACCAGGATAGTGCTCAGGTTTAAACTTCTATGTTAGCCACCTTTCTTGAGCTTCAAACTCTGACTAAGAGCCTTTGAGTACAATCTTTGTGCTAGAACAACCAGAGGCTGAGTGAGGGAGTATATATACAAAGATCCTGCCCAGGGAATGGCAGCCTTTTACTGAGAAAGGCGCATACAGAGTTATCATCATTCGTCTAGCTAGACTGCCCCGGTTGGCCTTGAACTCCTGGGCTCAAGTGATCTTCCTGCCTCTGCCTGATGAATAGCTGGATCCACAGGCTCATGTAAACACCCAGATACTTACTTTTTATTGAAAAAAATCCTGCTTATCAAAGTTGTCATTGAGGGCTGGGGAGATAGCTCAGTGATCTAAATGCCTGCCTGGCAAGTGCAGGGACCCAGGTTCAGTCCTCAGTACTACATGCTGAGCCGGTCCCATCCAATCGCCAAAACTGGGCTTGATGGCCCACACCTAAAATCCCAGTGCTGGGGAGAATGAGACAGGAGGATCATTATGAGTCTGAGTTGTACCAAATAATTAATTATTAATTTTTTAGGAATTAATTTAAAAAGTCACTGACACATGGGTAGGACAAGGAAGTCTACTTATAAGGAGTAATTAGAATCTCAAAGACAGATCTGGATTTCAGAAAGGCCTAGAGGTTTTCCCCATGCCAAGTATGGCAAAGAATTTATATAAAAACTGTGGATTTTTTTTTTTTTTTTTTTTTTTTTTTGTATTTTAGGAAAGGTCTACAGGGTGTTTGGAGTCTCACTACTAGGTCAGACTCATAGTGATCTGCCTGTTTATAGCTTCCCGCCATGCCCAGTCTCAATTGCCATCTCAGTGTGGCTCGGGGGCAGGCCAGCATGGTAGGCCTGGGGATTGAACACCCCACCCCTGAGCCAGCTTGCAGGCGCTTTAATCTGCTGAGCTATTTGGCTGGTCCAAAACAGTAGAATTGATTGTGTTGTGTAAACAAGAAATCTGACCTTAGCGTAGGTCAGAAATCTGACAAGATGCACAGAGAAAGTTGGAGAAGATGGTCTGGATCATGGGGGGTTATGGATGCTGTGAGGGGTGAGGTGCTTGGCAAAGCTACATGAGGTTTTAGAGCAAACAAGTGGTGCATTTAGGATTAGTTTGCCAGGAAGGCCAAGACATAGTATGAGGTTAGCAGGACGTAGCTCTGTGACGAGCAGAGGTTCAAAGGCAGTTTGGGAAAATACAAATGCCACTTGCCTCATCCTCCAAAAGCCTCTGGGTATTATTTGCTTTAGCCTCTATGTATTATGTCTTGGCTCCTTTTCCTTGTTGCTAGGGTTGAGCCCTCCTTTAGGGATTTCAGACTAGGCTGGGCCAGGGTTTTATAACCACAGCATGAATCTCTGGACTGGATCCTGCTCAGTAGCCTTCAGAGCTACTGCTCTACTGGAAGAGGACCCAGAACCTCTGACCCCAAATGTTCTGAGGATTCGATTTGTGGTTTCTTCCCAGGGAATCTCTCAGGTCATGGGGAGAGCTGGGGACTTAACACATGGGATTGGCAGAATGTGAAGGTAGAGAGTTTGGAAGAAGCTTATATTATTAGCTTTAGAAGAATGCTTGAATATATTAACGACAGACCTCTCATTGCTTTTGCTGTCTTCCACTGCCATGAACTGTTGCCCCTCTACCATGTGCCACTCTGCCTTGGAGCCAGCCAATTACAGATCAAAACTTTCACAAACTGTGAGTTAAATATCTCTCTCTCTCTCTCTCTCTCTCTCTCTCTCTCTCTCTCTCTCTCTCTCTCTAAAAAGATGATAATGAGGGTCAGAGAGGTAACACGACTTATTTTATTTTACACTGATAGTTTGGGGAGAAGCATTCCCAGGGTGCTTTTGGTATAGGGAGTGAGGACAGAGTCAGAGGCCAGAGCCTTGACTCAGCTCCTGGCTATGCCACTGAAGATACAGAAATTAGAGAAGTTTCTTAGGCTCTCCCAGTCTGCTTTCCTAACTGTAAAATAAGGATAATACCCACCTCGTTGTGGTGTTATGAAGATCAAATAACCACCAAACAGTGCCTGGCACAGAGTATTCAAAAAAGTCAGGAGGGGTTTGACAGTGAAAACAGTTGGTGCTCCATAGGTGTTTTAAGAATGAATTAGTATGAATTCACTTGCTCATTTGGGAGATTCAATTTACAAACGGGACTAATAATTCCTGTTCTGTCACTTCTGTCCAGTTCCAGTAGCAAAGTGAATGAAATTAAGTCGTATAAAATGTTCCAGGGCAAGGCAAACCGGTCTCTAGGTCAATGTTTATTCAGCCTGTAACAATTCCTCTTCCAGTGCTACCCTGCAAAAATTTCCCGTCAGCCTCATCACCTCCCGCACGCTGGCAGGTGCTCCCCGGAACTAGGAAAGGGGCATAGACTGTTCTTCTTGCAAGCTGAGGGAAAATGGGGTGAGAAAATCGAAAATGTTATAGGGATGAGGAGTTGCACCATTAAAAAAAAAAAAAAGGCGATGGAAAGTGTGGAGAACAGAGGTGCAGAGTGAAGGGTACATACAGATGGGGACTTAGATATGGGCGTACCAGAGGTGGTGGCATAGGCGGAATAGAGCGCAAGAAGAAAAGGGCCCTATAGGAAGGAGTAGGAATCGCCTCCGTGGGGAGGCTTGCGGGTGGCTCGGGTGTAGTTTTAAAGCTGACAGTCGTTGCCTCTCCCGGCAGCGAGCATCCCGAGGCTCCGAGCGAACCAGCTGGTGAACCGTGGAGGGGGGGTTGGGGGAACCCGCGGCCTGCGATTGGCCGTCGCTCTGCCGGCCGTGACGCGCGACGGGCTGGCCCCTTTGTGACGTCACAATCAGCTGTTTCAACGTTCCAATTTGTGCCGTGAGCTCAGCCGCTGCGGCTGCACAGACTCCAACCCCCGCGGGTGAGCGCAGCAGCTCCAAGTATCCGGCCACCTCCCCGTCGAGCTTCAGCGATGCAGCCCGGCCTGTGAGCAGCCGGCCGCCCGGGGACGCCCGGCTCACAACTACCTCAGCGCCACCCCTCCCGCCGCACTGCTCCGACTACTGCATCGCTCCGCCTGTAGTGAGTCCCGACCGGCTTGGGATGGGTTTCGGGAGGGGGGTCCACAGTACGCCCTGTGCGCCCAGTGTCGGGGCCTTTGTCTCCGCCGGCGACCGCTAGGACTGTGTTCCCGGTTCCCGATTGGTTGCCGCTCGCCGGTTGCTCTTTACGTAGCCCTATTTGCATATGACATTGAGACGTCACCAAGGCCAGCACCGCCCCTCAAACTTGGGTCGCTTGTCCTCCTGTGACCTGGTGGGCGCTGTGTCAGGCTGGGCCAAGAATAAAAGACGTTAGATAGCAAGTTCGGTTCGAGGCACCTCAGCAGATTTCAGATTTCATCAGATTTCTAGCAGATTTCAGCAGATTTCTAGATTTCATCTAGAAGTTGGGGTCAAGCTTCTGCTTCTTGAGACCAGACAGTGGCTGATAGCCAAGTAGGTCTAGGTTGAGGGGATCAAGGCGCCCTCAGACTCCATGTCTTTGGGGCAGCACCAGATGGTGGCGGAATCCCCTCTCTGTATCCAAGCTCCGCCCTCCAGGAACTAACATAATAACATCCTCCTAATCCCTGCCATGTGTGCAGAGCCTTAGTAGATGTCACATCCAGGTTCCAAATGAGGAGGCCTTAGACTCCATTTCATGGGAGGGGAAACTGAGGCCCAGAGGGGAAGTAGCTTACTTGAGATCACACAGCAAATTAGAGTCAAGTTACAAATGGATGCATTACAACCTATATACACAGCCCTATACAGACCTTTCTGCTGGAGACCCTTATCTTGCACTCAGCACTACCTCAATTTGACAGGGCTCTTAGGTCTCCTCATTCCTGGTCCTTTGGATCCTCTTTGGTGGCCCTGATCTCCTCTGTTCTCACTCTACCTTGGAGCCTCATAAAAATCAATGCTTTCCAGCTGTTTTGACCATAGGAATGTGAGTCATTGGCTGGTTGGTTATGGTAGACAGTGAGGTGAAGTTGTATTCTGTTGACTCATTATCTCTCCAACCCCCAGATTTGTCAGCAAGGAGAGGTGTGACCTGGGCTAGTGCTGGAAACTGCAGAGATTGTGCTGCTGTCTTTATTTAGAGAAAGTTAGGAGAAGGGGACAGAGGAGAGTTTCTGACTTTCCAAGTGGATGGGCCTACAGGCTAGACCTGAAGCCCTATCTCTGCCAATGGTTTGCTCAAGGAGGGGCTGGGCTAAGGATGGCTTAGGGCGTGAGTGTTATTCTGGGCACAGCTGCTATAGTTATTAAAGGGATGATTCTTTCTGGAGCAAAGCTGGGAATCAGAGAACCAGGAAGCTGCAGGGCTTGGAAAAAAATTCAAGAGGCACTCTCAGTGGTTAAGAGAGGAGGCAGGCAGTGGTTGCTGCTGTCACTGACTGGTGTGACCTAGGACAGGGAGCTTCTCACCTAAGCCTCCCATACCTTAATCTATAATTGAGGAGGTTCAATGCAGGGTCTTATACACAGTGGGTGCTCAGGTAAATGCATGCTGAACCCTGATGCCAGCAACTCTACCCTTTTCTGTGCTGGGTAGAGGGCCAGTCCCTTTCTCACCTCCCTGTGCCTGTCCCCTGTGCCTCAAATATTCTTGGAGGGAGTATCTGTTGAAGCTTTCCTAATTATATGCACTCTGAACTGGGTTCAGTGTCCTAATGCATGGCCTACCCTACCACTAGCTGTGTATTTGGAATAGATTTATGGAATCTCTTCCTTTCTCTGAGCCTCAGATTGTAAAGTGGCCTGGGAATAGATCTATTGCCACAATCTTAGTGTCTCCATTTCTGGACCAGGGAGCCTCCTTCCTTATTTTCACCTTGGGAAGCACTTGCTGAATGCTGGGGTACTGGCCCAACCCTCAAGGTTTTTCCCTAAGGGCTCCTGGGATCTGACAGCTCTCTCCATCATTACCTCCCACTAACCTGCTATTTAATTGGTGCCAGGCAACCTGATCTTCCTTTTATCCAGGTATGCTGCCCATGAGCAGGAGTCTGGGAAAAGGCGGTTAGAGCAGAGAGAGCCTGTGGGAACAGAATATGCATTCCTCATCTGACAGAAACACTTGAGGCCTGTTCAGTCACATGGTTAGTTTGTAGCAGTTCTGTAGGGTTTCCTAAAAGCCAGTGCTTTTAAAACCACATGGGTTCCTTCTTAGTATCTAGAGTGGAGGACCACTACTGATGAAAAACAAGATCCTTAAAAAAAAAAAAAAAAAGAAAGAAAGAAAGAAAGAAAGAAAAAGAAAGGAAAAGAAAAGAAAAACAAGGTCCTTCTTCACAGAAAAATACACAGGCTCGTCATGGTCTATCATGGTTTCTGGTCACCAATTTAAAACTCCCTAGTCCAGGCTGTCACCCACCAATGGAAATGAACCATAATAATTATGGGTGGTGCCTTTGGAATCTCAATGCTTTGGTTCAAATCCCACAGCTACCTTTTTGTTTGTATTTTAGGGAAGGGTCTCCAGGGTAGGGTGTTCAGGGTCTCACAACTAGATCAGACTTGTAGTGATCTGATTGTTTACAGCCTCCCAGGAGGCTGGAGCCACCATGCCCAGTCTCAAGGGCTCTCTCAGTGTGTCCTGAGGGTGGGGCCGGCAGGGCAGGCCGAGGAATTGAACCCCTGGCTCCCATGCCTTCTTACAAATGCTACATCTACCTCTTTTATCTTTGAAACTTTGGACAATTATCTTACCTCCCTGAGTCTGCCTTACCTTTTCTTTTTCTTCACCTATACAACAAAGTAATCATGCACACTCTGTATTTAAGGATGGGAATACCCTTGAGTATTATTTTATTATGATAATAATAAACATAGTATGGGAAATTTGCTTCATGCTTAGAGAACTCCTTAAGGTCCGACTTGGATGTTGGATCCTCTGGAGACCTTCCCTGACAAGAAGACCTTCCTTCCGTGTCTCTAAACACTTTATGTTTAGCCTATTTAGTTCTTAGTGTAGAGCCTAGAAGAGGCTATACAAATATAATCTCATTTAGTTCGTGTGTCAGGCCATTGAGACTGCTCAGTGGTCTAAAGCACCTGCTTAGGCAAATTTAGGCAACTGCAGGGACTGTGGGTTGATCCCCAGCCCCACATGCTGTGCTGGCCCCACCTCCAGGGCAGGCTGAGCCGGCCATAATATATAATTAGTGTGTGTTTATGTGTGTGTGTGTGTGTGTGTGTGTAGTGTGTGTGTGTGTGTGTGTGCGCGCGCGGTGCACATGCGCACACTCTGATGCTTTGAAGCACCCAATCTACCACTGAGCAACATCCCTGGGCCCTGCTCATTTAATTCTGATAAAGCCTTAGAGAACTGTACTATTGTCATTTGGCAGATAAGAAAACCAAGACACAGGAAATAAGTTCATACCAAGGACAGAAAAGCGTGTGTGTGAATTCAGAGGATTAACGGCAAAAGTTTTCCCACACATTGCAACTGTACATTTAGCACTGTTCTGGGGGATAGGTGTGATGTCCTCTGCCCTGTCCCAGTATAAGCGGGAACAGACTTGCAAGTGGCTCTGACTCTTCTCATTCCCAGGTTTTTGCACTACCATAGGGCGCCCCCGTGAGGCTGCTTCCCTGCCCCACCATGTTCCAGCGCCTCACCAGCCTCTTCTTCAGCACCCCTTCGCCAGCTGAAGATCCCGACTGCCCCCGCGCTTTTGTCTCCAAGGAAGATGAAGTGGATGGCTGGCTCATCATTGACCTGCCGGGTGAGGCCTGAATCGGGGCTGGACTCTGCCTCCTAGGCCTACAGAGTCACTTTAAGGACAGATGGCCCAGCAGTGGAGTGGAAGGAAGCTGCTAGGGGCTGGCCAGTTTCCCCAAACCTACCAGGCAAAGGGGCTGGGGAGATAGCTCTGTGGCACAAGTGCCTGCCTGGCAAGTGCAAGGTCGTGAGTTTGAACCCCAGTCCCACACACAAAAAAAACACCAACAAAAACCTATCAGGCAAACTGGGGCTACAGCTGTGAACCCTGGGGGTGGAGTAAAAGCCCTTTCCCTACAGTCCTAGGCCATCTACTGGCAGTAGGAGTTGGGGCCCACACCTCGGGTCCTGGATCTAGGGCCACCAAGAAGAGATGGCCTGGGGGTGCTCCGTGGGCACGGCAGGCAGGGCTGCCGGTCTAACTAACGATGCCCTTTCTCTCCCTGCCCTCTCTGTCCGCTGCGTGTGTGTGTGTGTGTGTGTGTGTATATATATATGTGTGTGTGTGTATGTGTTTGCTCCTCTGCTCCCGCCTGGCTCCCTCTCCCACGCCGCGTAGACAGCTACGCAGCTCCCCCCAGCCCTGGGGCCGCCCCTGCCCCCGCAGGCCGCCCTCCGCCCGCGCCCTCCTTGATGGACGAGAGCTGGTTTGTTACCCCTCCCGCCTGTTTTACCGCAGAGGGGCCCGGCCTCGGGCCTGCCCGCCTCCAGAGCAGTCCCTTGGAGGACCTCCTCATCGAGCACCCCAGTATGTCTGTTTACGTCACCGGCAGCACCATAGTGCTAGAGCCCGTGCCGCCTTCCCCGCACCAAGACGCTGCCCTTACTGACACCGAACTCAGCGACGGGTGAGCGGGCCAAGGGCAGATGGGGTCCAGGTCCGGAGGCCGTGGGAACACAGCCCAGAGAGCCCCGTGGGGCTTCGGGGGACCCGGCCTACAGTCTGGGCTGTGGGGAAGGGAGGCGTGGTCGCATGGTTGGGATGGGGCAGGAGCCGGCTGTGGAAACGCTTGGTCTGGACTTAGAAAGGGGGAAGGGCTGCTGATGCGGAGTGAGGGGTGGGGCCGAGTCTCCTAGGAGTGGTTTACTTGCACCCGAAGGCTAGAATCGAGGAGGTATCTCGAGGTTGGTTTGGAGCAAGGGTTGGTGCACTGAGCCAAAGCAAGGTCGGGAGATCCCAGTTTCCCCACGGGCGGTCCTTTCCTAATAGACACCCCTTTCCCATCGTTACAGGGAGGTAGCACCCGCCCGCCGTGAGCCCCGGGCCCTGCACCACGCGGCCCCGCTGCCTGCGCGAGCAGTGCTGCTGGAGAAGGCGGGCCAGACGCGGCGGCTGCAGCGGGCCCGACAGCGAGCCGAGCGCCACGCGCTGAGTGCCAAGGTGGTACAGCGGCAGAACCGCGCCCGCGAGAGCCGTCCACGCCGGCCCAAGCACCAGGGCAGCTTTGTCTATCAGCCGTGCCAGCGCCAGTTCAACTACTGAGTGTCAGATGGCTGTACCACCAACTTTCATCCTCTCAATTTCCTTCTGTCCCTTGTGCAGCGGCCAGTGTGCTGTTCAAGCGGCAACTACACACCTGGGGCTGGATGCCACAACTTCCCTCAGCTTAAGAGTTTGAGGTGGTGTGATAGTCCTTCCTTGCCTCTCTCGATTTCCCCATCTTTGATCATCTAAATCCACCTCTGACTGCCACCTTCAGGCTCTCTCATCCTCCCACACTCAGCGTTAATCCTCTGTCCTTTCCACTGTTGACACTCCATGCTTCCTTCTCTGGCCCACATCACTGTTTCTCTCATCTTTGCCCTCTTGTCCCACGTCTCTATTTCTGAGAGCCTCGTGCACCCTGACCTGGCTCACTGCTCACTTTCAACGTGCATCTTCCAGGACTAATTCTTTCCTGTGTTTGGCATTACACTGCTGTCCCTTTATTGTTTGCTCCCAGTAGTTTCCTCCCAAATGGATAAAGGGAGGGGACCTTGAGCCCACCTTGACCAGGGAAAACCTGTGCAACCCCTGTCACTCTCCTTGCCCTTCAGAGGTCTGGCTCAGAGTTTTACTTTTAATCTCTTCCTTCTCTCTGCCTAGGGGGCTAGGCTCCTTTAGAAGCTGCTTTTAGGCCTGGAAAGGTAAAGTATGTGAAAGAGGACAGTGAGATGTGAGTACAAAGGAGAAGGTGGAGGGAGTCAAGAGAATGAGGCAGTCCACTGGAGATGAAGACAGGATGGATTGGGAAACTGTAGGGAGCAGGGCATTATGGGAATTGGCACTATGCTTGCTCAGAGAGGCAAGCCCTGCTCTCAGGTTGGAGCCTGGAGTCTGCCCCCTCTCTTCCCTCTCCTGTAGTCCTACTGCTCATATCTTTTCCTCAGATTACCTACCCCTCTACAGGCTCCCAAGTCTGAAGGGCTTTAGTACTTTGCCATCCTACATTGACATGCCATCCCAGGAGAAGCTGGGAAAGGCTCCTCCATCCAGACCATGAGTTCACATGCCCAAGGTGCTAGAACTAGGCTAGAAGAGGCCAGAGGACTTTTGAGGTAGGAAAAGGGCACACACCCCAAAGGAAAGAATGCAACAGAATGGTGCTGAAGAGGATAAGCTGTGGCATGAAGTCATGTCAAGACAGCTCAGCCTTCAGCTTGCCTCTGGCCTTATCTTTCACATCCTGCTTAGTATATGGCTAACAAACACTCCTGGGTAGGAGGCCAGGAGCCCCACTGTTGTGTTCCCCAAATATCCCTGTAAGATTCAGGACCTTCAAGGGTCTCATTTTCTCTCATAGGGCTCCTCCTTTCTAAGCTTCTGGGGAGAAATGGGTGCCTATGAACCCCTTCCTTTTTCCTTTGGTAAGTATCTAAAGCAAGGAATCTGAATCCTTAAGTGAGCGACTAGGAACAGGGAAGGCTAACTTTTCCCTTCTTGTGGTGGGATTGAATTTTGGGCTCAGACACCAGCAACAGCCTCTTGGTATGCCCTGAATTGCTTCCCATTCTCTTTTTAGCTGTCTTTTTCTAGTGTGTGCTTTCTTCTTTGAAATTTTTAGGATTTCTTGTTACATATTAGTAGGTCTTCCCTTACCATAATTTCAGATTTCCAGGCCTCACTGCCACAATGGGGTTGGAAAAACTGCATTTCTTTTTTTTGTCTTTTTGAGACAGGGTCTCGATGTGCAGTTCAGGTGGCCTTGAGCTCACTTTTGTAGCCCAGGCTGGTCTCGAAACTCATACCGATCCTCCTGCCTCAGCCTCCCGAGTGCTGGGATTACAGGTGTGCGCCACCACGCCCGGCCAAAAAACTGCATTTCTATTAGGGCAAAGGTAGCTGCCCTTCTTGACTATAGAGTCCCTGACCTCACATGGTATTTGTGTGGGAGGGGAATCTCCATAGATTCTGGGTTAAGGGCAATAGCAGCCCTTCTGTGGTCACCTATCCTAAGGAATCAGCCAAAACAGACACTATAAACGAAGTTTCCCTTGTTAGTTTACTAGACCCTAGTAATTGACAACCTTGTTCCTCTCCCCAAATTCTCTAGTTATAACCTACATATTTTTATTTTTCCAGCTACCCCCTTGATTACATCATAGCCAGCTTAGAGCCTTTAGCACTTCAGCAGCTAGAATGAACCCAACCCTTCTTACTACTTCTCACTACCAGCCAGGGCCATGTTAGTCCTCGGCAGTGCCCCATGATTCTGCTGGTAGGAGTGATAGGGCATTTTGGCTCAAATTTCTAAAGGTTCTGCGCCTTACCTGTTTCTGGAGGCTCCTATAGTTCTAGAACCCCCAATCACTTGGCTGATTGCAAGGCTCATATTTTTTGTACTTTCCTATAAACTGTAGCATTTGAGTGTGGCAATATTTTGTGTATAGATTTCTAAGAACCAACACTACTCAGTCTCCTGCTAGTCTGACTCCTGAAGCATCAGACCTTGTCACTCTATATTGACTGTGTATGTGCCTTTCACCTTGAGCATGCTTCAGGATTTTTTTTTAAACCACAGAACTTGAATAAATGAGGGAACCAGAATCTACAAAGTCCTATGCAACCTTAGACAGGAGGGGGCGAGAGTCTGTCTTGACTGATGTTTTTCAAAAACCCTGAAGTCTACACCAGTTTTTGAGTATTAATGTCATTACTACCAGCACTTTGCCAAAACTAAGGATGTTGGACCTATTTCTATTATATCAAATAGTGACTTCCAGTTTCTCCCAGAAAGTCGAGTGGTTCCCTTGAGCTAGGTGTCACTAACTTGCCAGAATAGCCCTAAAGGGTACTGTGTGTATGAGTGTAGTTTGGTGCTGTTTTGGAATATGCCTGCTCCCCAGCCTGAAACCCTAAAATCAACTTGCTGTGTGACCCATACCTTAGGTGCAACAAGGAACTCATCAGAGCTCTTGGACACCTTCCCCATATTCATGTAACTTTATGTGAGAGGACTGAATGCAGACACACCATAGACCACTTCCAATACCTTCCCTTCCTCCCTTGCCACCTAGTTCCAAATAGAATGAAGTTGAGTGTATCCCTATTGGGGGTTTTGTGTTGAGACTGGCTTAAATAAAGAGATTTTGGTTGACCATGTTGTGACGGGTTGACAGACTCAAGGACATAATCACCTCAACCTGGTCATGTGGCATGCCTGTGTATGTGTGTAACAGGATTCTGATTAGATTGTAATGTTATTCCTTTATTGGAGAAAAATTAATATAAACAAATAAAAATCTATTTAAAGCACATTATGTTTTGTGCCTGAGTTGAGCTAAACTACAAGAAGCAATCTAATCTTAAGCCACTGCTGAGACAGTATTCTTAAACTGGATTTGATTCTTGTGTACATCACAGAAGGTAAACTTGTTGGGAACAGGGTAGGGTCTATTTTCTGTGGACTCTTGCAATGTAAGATACATAAAATGTTAAATCTAGATGGAAATGAAAATAATATGACAGAGTCACTAACTCATTGTTTTGGTCTCAGGCACTGGGTTCTGGTGATGGAAGGAGCCACTAGAGGGGAAGGACTGAAATTTAATTCTAGTCCTACAAGACAAGAAGGCTTAGGGCCAATCAGCGACAAGGAAAGTGTCCTAAGTTATTATTTTGAGGTGGGGTGGCAGAGTCCTGCTCTGTAGTATAGGCTGGCCTTGAACTTGGTGTGTAGACCAGGCTGGCTTTGAACTCATGCTGATCTTCCTTCCTCAGCTTCTCAAGGACTGGGATTATAGGCATGTACCACCACAACCAGCCTGTGCCCCAGATTCTGAAGTTATGTGAAAGTTGAGGGTAGGGTGGATACAGAAACACTTGGCTTTAAAGGCTATGAGGGGGCTGGGGAAAAGCTCTGTGGCACAAGTGCCTGCCTGGCAAGTGCAAGGTCGAGCTTGAACCCCAGTTCCTCCAAAATAAATAATAAATAAAAGCTATGAAAAAGCACAAGGTCCTGACTTTGATCTTCAGTATCAAAAGATACCACCCCCTTGTTAAAGACTATAAAAAATTTGAACTGATTCAGGAAAGGGAAGAAACTGGTTATGCTGGTAAGAAATCAGTCTTAGGGCTCATATAGATGAGAGACAGGCAGGCAGGCAAAGAGTGAGATACTATGGACATGAACTTTGGAGAAAACCTGACTAAACTGGATTAAATTTTTCATGCTGGAACAATCCTGCTCAGTCTTGTTTTGGTCTCAGGCACTGGGTTCTGGTAATGGAAAGAGTCACTAGTGGGGAAGGACTGAAATAATTCCAGTTCTGTAAGACAAAGAAAGGCAGCTTAGGGCCAATCTGAACCAAGGACAGTGTCTCTGATATCAGTGTATCCCCAGAGTGGAGGAAATGTAAACAGTTGAAGAGATAGATGAGATAGAGAAAAAAATGCCATCTGGGTTGCTGACAGTTTCCCGTTCCTAGAAAATTCTGAGTAACTTGAAGTTCTAAGTAACTTAATTTTCAGAAAATAACTAAGAACCTAAGTTGGTTCTGTTATGTGCAACCAATTTTATTTTATTCTATTTTTAAAGGTAGCTCAGGTTGGCCTTTGAACTCACTTTGTATCCTAGGGTGGCCTAGAACTTGCAAAGATCCTCCTGCCTTAGTCTCCCAAGTGTTGGGATTACAGGTGTGTGCTCAATTTTTTTGATTCACTTATACAATGGGATGAACAGGCTACTTTCTTCAAAGAGCTGTGTGAGCAAGAATATGTATTTTCTTCACTTTGGCAGGTGGCGTTTCAGGTGCTCAATGTGTCTAATTCACAAGGTTGTGTCCACTCTTATTGTTACTTGCTCACCCAGTAGTCCTTTACCAATAACATACCTTTATGTTCTATGACAATAACATTTATTTAACACATTTAGTATTTCACATTATACAAACCCTTAGATTCTCTTTATTCACTGGTCCATTTCTACAACAAATACATCCAAAACACTATATAATAAAATTATTTACAACATTTTTAAATGACAAGATTGCTTTTGCCCCTGCTACTGCTATTCACACACAGTACTTCCACAGCACAATACCTCATTAGAAGATCTAAAAATGTTCACCCTGTACTCTAGACTGCTTAGGAAATTTGAAAACTAGTAACATTTATAATGGCATTAGCTCCTCTCAATACATGGCAACATTTCAGAAACCTTGAACTTCATCTTGCAATACCAAAAGGGCTCGACAACCCTGCTTTCCCCATTGCACTTTATAAAATAGGTTGCAGGGACTAGGAAAAGGGGCACATTATTAAAATGACTGTACAGAAATAGATTTTAAAAAGTCACAGCTCAAAATTGCTCTTTGTAAAATTCATACACATTTACAAGTATCAAATAATTTTCCAGCTTCTTTACTTGGATTTTCTTCGCTTGGATTGCACAGCACTGGTTGTATCTGTGGGGAGAAAGGACGGACATGTTCAGTGGAGCAACTCTACCACAATGCCCTCTAGGCAGTCTACACCAACCAATGCCCTACCAAGGTTTGCTCAGACTAAGGGACCCTAAGAGTGGAGTCCCAGGCTTTGCCCACTGATTTATGTGGGAATAGTGTGGGCTTATTAGAATTTGACAATTGGGGAAACGTGATACAGTATGAAGAAGATAAAATACACATCAAACTAGAAAAAGTACCAGGGTGGGGAGGAGTCTTTTTATTGACATAATTAACCCCATAATCCCTCTCAGTGGTTTCTGTTAATAAAATATGGATAAGCTAAGCATAGTGGTACATGCTTATACTCCTAGTGCTTTGGGACGCTGTGGTAAGAGACTGCAAGTTTGAGTATGACATGAACAATTTAGTGAGACCCCCCCAAAAAAAGTCTGAGGCTGTAGCTTATTGTGAAGGCCCTGAGATCAATCCCAAATATTAAAAAAAGAAGTGGATGAGCTGACAGTGCTTTTGGTACATCAATAAGTGATTTCACAAGCTAGTGAGTAAACCTTTGGATTCCTTTGGGAGCCAAGTCTATTGTTTTGGAGTAATGAACTCTGTGCTGTGCTATAAAGTCCCTAAACAAAAATGGCTGTGCTATATCCACAGACTATCTAAAGAAAAAAAGAAAGATCAACCAGTTTTGTTCATTTTATTCCTGGCAGTGCTTGTACTCTTCTGTACACACCCAAAAAACATAACTAAATGAACTAACAAAGAACAAATAGTAGAAGTCTAAGTAACCTGACAGATTTAAGAATAGAAAAATGATAAAGGACAAAGCATTCCCCTGCCGTTGGGATGAAAGCCTGACTTGTTGCTCCATGTAAGTCATGGAAAATACCCATGTCACATTGCTAACCTTTATTAGAGCTGGAGGCTGAAGCAGGCCTAGAGGATCGCTTACGATGTCCATTTTCCACACTTTCAGAAGCTACAGTAGGCTCTTCAGTTCGGGAGTTTCTTCGGCTTGGAATTTTAGACTTTTCAGATATCTCTTTTGTCTCACTGTTGACAAGGGGAAGCACAAAGTTTCCAAGAAGGTAAGGGACTGTTAAAATTTTGTTCATAAAATATGAAATGAAAAACAATATAGTCATTCTGCAGAAAAAATATTCTACCTTGAGGAAGATGAGCAGGATTACCCTCTGTACTATTAAGAAAGTAAAAGTGAGTCTAGTTTGTTACCTTAATAATAAAATATTAAAGTATAATACTGTTGAAATTATTCAAAAATAGGTAAAAGATCTAAGTCAGGAGTGGTGGCCTAGCACTCAGGAGGCTGAGGCATGAGGTCTACTGTGAGTTTACAGCTATCCTGGACTACACGTTAAGTTCAAAGCCAACCTACACTACATAATCACACCCTCTCTCAAAAACTCAAGACATAAAGAACTTGCCTTCCCCCAAAATCTTCCTTTTCTATCTTCTTAAAGTAATAATATTCCTTTTCAAAACTTAATATTGTACTTTTTGTTTTCCAGTACTTGGAACTGAACTGAACTATATTCCTGACAAGAATTTGTATTTTAAAGCCCCGAAATGGCCGGGCGTGGTGGCGCACGCCTGTAATCCCAGCACTCGGGAGGCTGAGGCAGGAGGATTGATGTGAGTTCGAGACAAGCCTGGGCTACAAAAGTGAGCTCAAGGCCAGCCTGAACTGCATAGCGAGACCCTGTCTCAAAAAGCAAAAAAATAAAAAAATAAAAAAATAAAAAAAAATAAAGCCCCGAAAAAGGTCTTCAATGTATTTGAAAACTGCTAACTCCAAATTAGTATCTAAAATCTAAAAAAATTGTCACTAGCTCAAAATAGTAATTAAAATCTAGAAACTTAAGAGGTCTGGCCAGATGATGGCACATTATAAGTCACATTATGGGAATATATTCACAATACACTGCTAATTATACTGACTGACCCAGTCCTAAGTCTCATTTTTTACTATGCAAAAGTTTAAAGTTTTTGACAGTGTTATTGAGGATACAGGGACAAAATATTCTCACATACTCTCTAAGAGTATAGATTATGTAAACCAATGACTCTCTGTAAGGGGCAATTTTGCCTCTAGGGATCATTTAGCAATGTCTGGATCCCCCTAGCCCCACCTCAGTGCTGGTTATCAAACATGCTAAGCATAGATTCTAACGCCAAGCTATAACTCTGGTCTTCTGGAGACTGTTTTCCTTGTCACTTGGCAGGGGCTAGGAAGACTACCATAAGCTCATAATGCATGAGATAGTCTTCTAAAATCATCTGGTCAAAAATGATAGTACTAATAACGTTGAGAAACTGTGGTATAATTCTCTGCCTTAGTAGCTCCATTTCCAGATGCCTAAGCTTTAAAAAAAAAAAAAAAAAACCAGGTAGAGGTCTCCATACAAGAATGTCAAAACACTATCTATACTAGTGAAAACTGAAGACCTACACACCCAACATAATAGTTAAATTATAGCACATCCATATGTTATCAAGAAAAATTATGGTGGAAGATTATTTCATGATATAAACCATCTGAGATATGTTATTAAGCGGGAAAAAGTTACCAACATTATGAATAGTTTAGTTTCATGAGATATATATTAAACATATGTGCAACCACACATGAATGGGTATGAGATGTACAGACATATATTTGACATATCTCTACATATTCTGTGAGTAGGATCAAGAGATGACGAACTAAAATATACATAGGGACTATTGACAGGGATTTTTTTTTTTTTTTTTTCTGTCTTTTTGAGACTGGGTTTCACTATGCAGTTCAGGCTGGCCTTAAATTCATTAGGTAGCTCAGGCTGGCCTCCAATATGTGGTGATTCTCCTGCCTACTCAATTATTGGGATTGTGGTCATGTACCACCATGCCTGATCTAATAATGTTGAATTGTACTGGTTTACTGGTAGGTTATTTTCTTCTTTAAAATTCTATCGAGCTGGCGAGATAGGTCAGTGGTCTAAAGCGCCTGCCCCACTCCCAGGGCAGGCTGAGCTGGCCATAACATAAATAAATAAGAAAAAATTCTATGATTTGAAAGTTTTAAAAACAACTTTTACTACTTCCACAGTCCAAAAATGCACACTAAACTCATTATGGGAAAAACAGCAAGAGAGCTGATTCATTTGCTTGTGAGGCATGGAACTGAAAAATAATACTAACACTACACAACAAAACAAAATGGTCAAAGGCCACCTCTTACATGCTTCATTCCCTAAGCAGAATTGTCTCTTTTCTCTTTTGGATTCAAAGTCTGTGTAGCACACTTGAGCCCCATGACTGTAAAGTATGTTTATTCGTTTCCCCAGTACAGAGGACTGAACCCAAGGCTTTTTTACTAAGCTACATTTCCAGCTGTTACATTAGATTATGTTATTTATTTGTATTTTTGAAACAGGTTTTTGCCATGTAGTTCAGACTGGCCTTGAACTCACTATGTATTCTATGTTGTCTTCAAACTATGGCAATCTTCCTGCCTTAGCCTCTTAAATCCTGGATTACAGCTGTGTACCACTATGCCTGGCCCAGTCCTTTTATTTAGTCTTGTGAAATTTTACAGGCTGGACTTGAATTTGTGATTTGCCCTCCTCAGCCTGCTAGAGCACTGGGATTATAAGAATGTGCCACCATGCCACCTAAGCATGTTATTTTAGTATCTCATGCTTTCCACCAGATTCTGGGCTCCCTAAGGGCACAAACCATGGTCTGATTACCAAGTATCTCTACCCCTTTGTTCACTTGTGCCCTAAGACCCACTGCTAGTTGTACTATGGCTGGGAAACTGAGCCAGACTACTCATTACCTTAACCCAAAATATAACAACTGTGCTATATCCAACCACAAGCCACCACAAGTCAAAGAAAGGCCAAAGGCAGGCCAGACTAGAGCTAGGATGGAATTACTAAATCAAGGTGATTAGCATTTCCTTTTAGATGTTGTAAGGATGGGTTTCTGGCTAGAAGCCTAGAAAACAATCAGATTCTTGAGGAAAAAAGATTCTTATTTTATTTTTAGGACAGGGTCTACAAGGTCTCTGTGTAGATTGGACTCATAGTGATTCTCCTGTTTTCAGCCTCCCAAAGTTCTGGGATTACAGGTGTGAGCTCCCACACCCAGTGTCTCAACAGTCATCTCAGCAGTGCCCCACGAGTGGAGCCTGCACAGTACACTGGGGTTTGAACCCTGGCTATTAAGCAGGTGCTTTAGTCTGCTCAGCTATCAGTCTGGCCCTGAGGAAGAAAGATTCTTAATGGAAGGGGCCTCTTTTTTCTTGTGAAACAACAGGCATAGTATACTGATCTCATGTTTATATGGTTTATGGTCAGACAGCTCTACAAACAAATTACCTTGTAGGTGTTCCTGGTTTGACTAGCTTCTTTCTTTAGACAAATAATTAGGATATGCTGAGAAATGCAAGTAAATTAAAATATGAACCAATCTAAATAAGACCAGGCAGGCAAAGTAGTATAGCAAGAATAGCAATGAACCTGGAATCAGATGACTAAGGGTCAAGCAGTATATACACTTACCAGCCATGATATTTACTTAATTCTATGTTCCAGATTCTTAATCTATAAATCTCCATTTTTGTTCATCAAACACATGAGTTAAATGCGAAAGTTCTGAAGTCAGAAGGTCTGGGTTGGAATTCCACCTATACCTTCCACAGTTAAATTTGTGACCTTGAGGAATTTAGTTTACTTCTCTGAACTTTATAAAGGCTTCATCTATTATAATATATTCAAGTTTATTAAGTGAGATAATACATTTAGGGAGCTTATAGTCCAGAGCATGGCAAGTAATGGTATTCAAATAAATCCTGGTTATTATTAATTCTTTATAAGACTGATAGAAAAATAACTGTGGAGGTACTTTTATAAGCTAAACTGCTACACAAATATGAATAAGATTTTGGAGAGGGAGTCTGAGTACAGGCTAGTCTTGAACTCATGGTGATATCCCTGCCTCAACCTCCTGAGTGCTGTGTTAACTCTTTTAAGTGTTTTATTTATGTTCCTCTCTTTTTCAACCTTCCAGTGATGACTTGCTGGAGAAGACAATTTCAGTTACTTTATAGGATGACTTTTAAAAAGCTCATGCTCCCCCCATGGGGCTAATGGAATTCAAACCACAAATATTCTTCATTTTATTAGGTTATATGGAATAGCACAGTTAGAACACAGCATGAATTTTGTAGTCAGACCTGGCCTTTCTGAAACAGGGTCTCCCTATGCACCCCAGATTGCCCTTGATCTTGTGATTCTTTTGCCTTAGCCTCCTAGATTTCTGGGATTACAGACAAACACCATCACATCTACTTTGCAAGGCTAATGACATTGAGAACAACAACTCCTGTATATTAAACATTTATTACTTACTATATTGAGTGAAGATATTATTTCATTCAGGTTTCAGAACAACCATAAACAGTAAAAACTCAGCCACCAAATTTTAGTAAGAGAAATGTTACTTCTCAGAGGTTGGAACACATGGAAGCTCCCTATGGAGCAGTAAAAACAGTAAGAAAGAAATGGAAGAAAACAGTAAAAGGATAAGGAGAGGAGAGGTTTAAAGCCTGAGAAAGTTATTTTTTAAAGAGGCCAATGTCAAGTCCGCAAAAATATCATCTTACCTTTGTCCAGAGATGATGGCAGCATTTACTTCTAGTTCTGTAAAAAATATAAAGGACAGACGTAAGATGTTGAAGTTTCTGCTGTATATGATCACAGGAAGAAGCTAGGTGCCTTCTGAGAATTCTAAATTCCTTACTTAGGGTAACAGGTCTCTGTCTAGGAGGATTCTCATTCTACATGGTATGGAGACGAAGTTGGCACTAAACCAGTTTGGTCTGTTGGGGAACATAAGGCACTTGTGTGGCTTATTTTTATTTCTACTTTACACTGTGAAATAATTTTGTTTGGATCAACAGAGCTAAATTCAACTGCCTAGCTTATATGTCATCCAGCTACAACAAGGTTAGTAAAACAAACCTCCTTCATGTATAAGAAATTGTTTTCATTCTTAAAACATCTCTACTGTTGTATTCCTTTTAATTTTTTTATTTTTATTTTTTATTTTTTTGTCTTTTTGAGACAGGGTCTCGCTATGCAGTTCAGGCTGGCCTTGAGCTCACTTTTGTAGCCCAGGCTGGTCTTGAACTTGCATTGATCCTCCTGCCTCAGCCTCCCAAGTGCTTGGATTACAGGCGTGCGCCACCACGCCCGGCTTGTATTCCTTTTTAGAGATAGAAGTCTCTAAACATTTGTTAAGAGATGCATGGTTCCTTCAAGGAGCTCCCTGAGTTTCAGATGACAGCATTCCTTGCTTTGAGATACTGCCCACAGACTCCTTTATGCACCTCTCCTTCCTCAATCTTCCAATAATGTCCTCCAAGAAAAGACCATCTTAATAATTTGTCTAGCAGAAGTTTTCACCAATGAGCACCCTGTTAAGTTTACCAGAAACTTCTCAGGACTAGCAGAAAAAACCATTTGCTTCTTTTATTATACATGTGTAGGTAGCTCTAGCTTCTACAAAAGCCATATGTGATATATTAGATAGTAGGGGTCTCTCCTGCCCCTGATCTCCCACAGTACTGCACCTGTCTCCTCTTTAGGGAAATTAGTACAACATATTCAATGATATATCTAAGTTGTCTACTGAGTACATGTTAAGTTCCTTGAAGACATGAAGCTATAGTTGATTTTCAAGCTATAGTTGATTTTCAAGCTAGCCTTGAAAATATTCCTACATATTTAGGAAATAGACACAGGCTACCACCACTATACCTGGTTGGCTTAAAAAACTTTTTTTTTTTTTTTTGTGGTACCAGGGATCCAACTCAGGACCTTGTGTTTGCTAGGCAAGCATGTATTCCACTGAGCTATTTCCCCAGCCCCTCTTCCCCTTTTAAAAAATGTATTCAGCACAGGACCTACAGGGTCTCACTACATAAATCAGACTTGTTTTCAGTCTCCCAAGCTCTGGGATTATAGGTGTGCACAACCAGGCCCATAATCACTGTATCAGAGGGCCCCAGGGGTGGGGTGGCTTAAAATTCTGATCTCATTGTTTAGTCATGAGATCTTGGGCAAGTTTCTGTTTGTTTCTTTTTTTGGTACCAGTGGTCAAACTCAGGACTTTGTGCTTGCCAAGTAGGTGCTGAAGCTGCTGAGCTATCTGTTTGTTTGTTTATTTATTTTTATGGCTGGCTCAGCCTGCCCTGAGGGAAGGGCTGGCACAGCATGTGGTGCCAGGGATCAAACCTCGGTCCCTGCAGTCGCCTAAGCTTTCCTAAGCAGGCGCTTTAGACCACTGAGCCATCCTGCCAGACCATCTGTTTGTTTCTTGAGTCACGGTCTTAATATGTGGTTCAGACTGGCCTTGAACTCATTACATAGCTAGCAAATTACTTGATCTTTTAGTGCTTTACTCCTTATCTGAAAAAGAGATAACTACTTACTTCAAAGTTAAGAAGATTAAGATAATACATACATCTCAGTAAAGTTCCTAGAATTTGTTAATTACTCAATATTAGTTAGCTGTTATTAGTGCTATGATCATGTTCATGGAGCTTTCCATGTGAGGAGGCTAGATGATCGCAGAGGAAAATCTCTGTATCTTACCTGTTGCTACTTAGCTGTCTATATCTAACCCACAGAAGTTGGAAACTCCTGTTTAGGAAATAGACACAAGTTTCCTGACTTTGTTTTTTTGCTGTCTCAGCTAGAGTACAAATATTCAGGTAATGTGGCTCAAGAACAAAATGGCTGAAGTAAAAAGACGTGCTAACCTGGATCTTACTTTTTAAAATCAGGTAAAATTTAATGATTTTGAGATTTTAACACTACCATAGCTAATTCACATAAGTGGATGGCTCTGAGGATATTTTAGAGGTTCATTCAAACCAAACTTTAATACTGGTAAAGTCCATTTTTCCAGAGTAAAGTCGGGGCAGGAAATGAGAAATTTCTTTGCCCTTTCTAGGTACTTTTAAAATGTATATTGTGTACAGGGTCTAGCTACGCAGCTCAGATTCTTAGTGATCATCCTGTTTTCAGCCTCCCCTGTGCTGGGATTATAGGTGTGCACCACTACGCCTGGTCTTCTTGGTGGCTCAGTGTGCCCAAAGATAGGGAAGGGATGGTATGTGGTACTGGGGATTGAACCTTGGTCCCTGCACTTGCCTGAGCAGATGCTTAGTCTGCTGAACTATCTCGTCTGCCCTAGCTAGTCTTTTTATTTATAAAACAGTTCTACTTGACCCCTTTCCTGAATAATTTGTTCCTTTCCTACCTTTCTTAAATATCCACCTATCACGTAGGCAACTGGTAGAAAAGAAACAATATGGGTGGCTGAAATGCTTTCATGATCTCATATATATATATATGTTTGTTTATTTATTTATTTATTTTTTGAAAATTTTATTTATTTATTTATTTATTTTCTTATTTCAGAGCCTTTGTTTATTCACTCATTTTTATGGCCGGCTCAGCCCACTCGAGGGCAGGGCCGGTGCAGCATGTGGTGCCGGGGATCGAACCGCGCTCCCTGAAGCCACCCAAGCTTTCCCAAGCAGGTGCTTTAGACCACTGAGCCATCCTGCCGGCCCCTATTTATTTATTTTAGATAGGATCTCACTATGTATTTCAGACTTACCTCGGACTATGTAGCCCAGGGTGGCCTCAAACTCAGTGATCCTCCTGCCTCAGCCTCCTGAATGCTGGGATTATAGGTGTGCAGCTCATGATTCTTTCCAGTGTCTACAGTATGAAGTCCTATACATTGTACAGACTATAGCTTCCCAAAAGTAGGTTTTAAAATAATCATAAATTATATCTTATTTTATTGGTTATATTACTTTTACTAAAAATTAATTTTGGGGGCTGGGGAAAAAGTTCAGTGGTCTAAGCACCTACCTAGAAAGCACAAGGACCCAAGTTCAATCTCTGAGCCTGAAACCGGGCATGGTGGTGTACATGCCTATAATCCCAGTGATGGGGAGGCTGAGACAGGAGGATCACTCAAGTCTAGATCCTGTATCAAATAAATAAAAAAATATTTTTTCCAAATATGTACATTCGGGGCCTGGCGGGATGGCTCAGTGGTCTAAAGCGCCTGCTTGGGAAAGCCTGGGTGGCTTCAGGGACCGCGGTTCGATTCCCTGGCACCACATGCTGCGCCAGCCCTGCCGTCGGGGCAGGCTGAGCCAGCCATAAAAAAACCAAAACAACAACAACAACAACAAAAAAATATGTACATTCAATATTCTAACCTGTGAGAACCAGTCATACATGTATGTGTGTATACACATACATACATACATACATATATCCCTTGATGTCTCACAAGGACAAAGAGCTAGGCAAGACTAAACTCTATATTAAATGTTACTTTATGATATTCATCTGCTTTGGCAGTCTAATCTACTCTCTTTTTAAAATTTTTATTTATTTATTTTTTTAAATGGCCAGCTCAGTCTGCTCTGGGGGTGGGGCTGGTGCAGCATGTGGTGCCAGGGATTGAACCATGGTCCCTGTGGTTGCCTAAGCAGGCACTTTAGACCACTGAGCCATCTCACTGGCCCTGGCAATCTAATCTATGAAGACAGAACAAATGTTATTACTGCCATCAAGACCTTGTGTTCAGAGCTGACCCAGCATCCCACAGCAGTGATCTTTCAGATTACCATAAACTCTTCCATCCAGAAATCATCCCTATTGCTACTTACAATATCTTAGTCATGTGGAGAAACTTAATGTCATCCAGAGATAATTGAAATGACTGCTTTCCCCACAGGAAATGGATACCTTACTGCAGCAGAGGTTCGGTGAATGAGCCTCCTCCACTCTGGTGGAAGAACCATTAACTGTGTAATCATCACCTTGATGCATTAATGCTTATCACCCATGGTACATCACTGTAAGTCAGCTACCAGCTAAGGGTACTAGGGCTATGGAATAGGGCAAACTGTGCAGTGGAAACAACTCACAGCTGGGCGGCAGACAGACTGTGATGACTTTTTAAAAATGTGTTTGTTACAGGGTCTGATTATGCAGCTTGGACTCATAGTGATCCTCCTGTTTTCAGCCTCCCCAGCACTGGAATTACAGGTGTGTACCATCAGGCTTGGACTCAGTGGTTGGCTTAGTGTGGCTGGGGCCGGGGCTGGCATGGCATGTGATACCAGGCATCAGGAATTGAATTCTGGTCCCTGAACTTACCTAAGCAGGCACTTAGTCCACTGAGCTATTTCACTGGCCCGAGATGACCTTCTTGAATTCCCTGGCTGACTCTTCATATGTGCAAGAGAGCAAGTTGGCTAGGGAAAAATAATCTCAAAGAGCACTGCACAAGCTCCATCATACAACTTAAATCTGTTTGGAGACAAAATTATAAGACAGCCCCAGCCACTTACTGGCATGAGAACATGTGATACTGAGGACACTAGTAGTTCCTTTACATGTGACCTATCCTGCACCACAAAGTTTTTCCAAAGTGTCTTACCTGATCTGGCAACAGAGCCCTGCAGTGCCGTAGCTGTAGTCTCCTTTGGGACTAAATTCTGTGAAGGGGCTAAGACAAGAAAAGAAAATTACAGACCTTTTACTTTCTTTTCTAAATAAAATGGAAAACCTTAACTAAATCAAGGACTAAGGAATTTCTGAAACACATACTCTTCTAGGGCAATACTTGAAACTGACATTAAAATTACAAGTACATTTAGAAATTTCATCAAATGCTGTAATAGTGACAGAAACTACCACTTAGCGGCATTTATTTGTTCTCTAGGTCCAGAGAGATAGGGATGGAAATGGTCACTGGAATGATAGCACTAACATAACTTGCTTTTGAGGATCAATTTCTGACCACTACTTAAAAACTCCAAAAACATGATTTAGTAGGCAACCCAAGCCACTTATAGAGATGACTATAGCATTCATTCACTTTAGCATTTTAAAACTTGTTCTATTTCTCCTAAGGCTATATACTCCTTGAGAACTGTAACAACCATATAATTTTATTTTTTTAAACAGTACCTAGTAAGAGTAATGGGCAGAAAGCAAGTATTCAATTCAGTTTATGAATAAATAGATCTGATGTCATTCATGTACTTGCCTAACAAATAGTTACAAGTAAGAACTTTCTAAGCACAAGGCATGGTACCAGCCATCTTTAGGGAACAAACTGTACCCTTCTTCAGGGATTCAATCTAGTATTCAAAGGTAAATTCATGTAGTTAGCTGAAATGTCTGTGATGTCTTATGAAGGAGATATATAAAGCATAAAGTGCCATGGGAGTCCAAAGCAAAGAAGATCATTGCTAGGATGAGAAACCTGATGGTACATTAAACACAGAAATAGAATTAGTTTGCAAAGGACAGAACTTAGATTTGTGAAATAGAATATAAATACATAATATACTCTGGCACAGAATCTTCCTGGATCATACAGTAAAGATGACAGGCAAAGATATGCCATACTCCCTCAAGGTTATATTGTCGCATTTTGACATGTTAGTGTACTAAATTCTGTAGATTCTTCTGCCTACTTAATGAAACTATCAATAATGCATTTGTTTTTAAGACTTTATTTTGGATGCTTATCTGATAAAGCTTAAAACTATACCTTAACTTCTACTTTTAACTTCAGTATTGGTTTCTCATTTTCAAGGTAAAAGCACAGAAGTCCCTTGAAAAAGAATAGAAACAATCACTATAAGTAAAGTGGGTGGCCTTAACTAAAATTGAGAACTTTTTTCCAACTTCTTCCCAAAGTTTCCATGTTTCTCTAGTACAAATGTGATCCAAATAAAAGTATATTTTAATCACTTTATCATTTTTCTGTTGGTACCAGAGGGAAGAATTCCCTTAAAGCAGAAATGAAAAAATATTTAATAGCAGAGAATGTATTTAATTTACACCTGTTTTGCTTTTAATTTTGGGGGGTCACCTAGATCAACAGAACTTAAATAAAAAACTGAGCTCTACCCCGTGAAGCCTCTTTCTTGTAAAAGGAGAAAACTACTGATAAGCCTCATTTTTTCCTGTATCTCTTTAACACTGAGGTAATGAAGCAGAGAGGAGAAAGGGATTAACTTCTCTAGAGCTCTGCATGAAGCAATATGTTGGCCACCAGGGTTAAGTGCTTTCACTGGATCTTTGTATAAATTCCAGGCAGTGGGATTATAATTTCCATTTTGCAGGTAAAGAACACGAAATTTACCCAGCTGTATTGGTGGCCAATGGAGGTAAAATTTGAACTCTAAATCATACCCTGAAGCTCGTGTTTTTTTCTGCTTCTCCTGTGTGCTTAGCTGCATAAATAAGATGGGTATTATAGTTGGCCTAGGATACTGCAGAAGTCTCCCAGTTCTGTGAAGTATGATACTGACTTGCCTCCATGGAAAGGGAGCTTCTGGACCACTGAACCTTCATAGGAGGGGCAGATTAGAGCAACCTCAACAATATAGAGGTAAACAATATTGAGCTAAACAGCCATGAACAGAATGGACCAACTTATAAACACTAAAAAAGGAAATTAGTAATAACTTTTACCATTTATTGATCAATTACTATATTCTAGACACTGCACTAAGCCTGTTACATGCATTATCTCACTGATAACTTATAGCTGCTATTGTTCCTATATTACAGAGGAAGAAACTACAATAGGGAATAATAAAGTAATTTGCCCCAGTCCACTCAATTGGTGAATGCTGGTGTTGTGATTTCAAGCCTGATTCTTTACCACTTTGACTCTTGCATGTCATCATCAAACTTTTTTTGTCTGAGATAGGGGTTTTGCTATGCAGTTCAGTTCAGGTTGGCCTTAAACTCACTTTGTAACCCAGGCTGGCCTAAAACTTGCAGAGATCTTCCTGCCTCAACCTACTGAGTGCTAGATTACTGGCATGCACCACCATACCCAGCCTGGAAAGCTCTTCTATGTGGTGAAAAGATGGCAGGGAAAAAAGGTTCCTGAGATATAGTACAATGAGAATGGGGCTATGAGAACCTGCCCTGAAAGTCTGCAGCAAGTCTTCATCACAGTAAACAGAACTTGCAAAAGCTGTTTACACTTCAGAATGATGTTCAGCAAGAGACTCACAGTACAGACTGAACAAAACACCAAACTTCCCTAACTTCAACCTTCTCATCTACAGGGCAACACGTGGCTGGTAGGAAGCTGACGTGAGATAGTGTATGAAAACATGCAAACTGAGAAACTTTTACAGATAAAAATGAAGTGTTATTATTTCTTTCTTTTTCTTTCTTGTTTTTTTTTGAGACAAGGTCTCGCAATGCAGTTCAGGCTGGCCTTGGGCTCACTTTTGTAGCCCAGGCTGGTCTCAAACTCATACTGATCCTCCTGCCTCAGCCTCCCAAGTGCTGGGACCACAGGTGTGCTATGCTACCACACCTGGCCTAAGTGTTATTATTTCTGATAAATGTCATTATAGCTAAAAACTATATTAGTGTAAACTTAACATGGGATTTCATATATCTTCAATAAAGACTACTACTACTGCTATTTAACCCACTGTTTACTTTCTCTTTTGTGAATAGGTCATCAAAACTCTGACACGGGGAGATGATGCCAAGCTCAAGTACGTACCTATGCTGGACAGAAGCTCTGGATGGGATCCCACTTTCTCCTCCACTAGGCCACCGGCAAGTGGCTCGGATGCTATACCACCATGATTGGTTTTTGTGGTTGGCGCCGTGGAGATGAGCTCAGAAGGTACCAGAGTGGTTACTATTGAGCGAATACTGGTGGGAAGAGGGCCACCAGGTAAACTGGGTCCTGCTGAGGCAGAGCCAGGGCCCACAGGGCTAGAAGTCATTTTTAGCAGAGTAGGTGCTGGGGGTGTTGGGGTTTTACTATCAAGTTCTGCGGATAATTGCTCTGCTCCCATGAGCCCAGAAGCTGTGGTATCTAACCCTTGGCCTTCAGTCTCTCCATCTGCACCATATTGTTCTTCCCCTTTCTCAAGAGAGCCTGTAACTTTCTTACATGCCTTGGTGAGTAAAATCTGGCCAATTTTGTCCACTTTTCCTTTGCCTTTACTGGATGATACTGGGCTGCGCCGGTTGACAGAGGAGCCTGGACTATTGGTCAACAAGGGAGAAACCACTGTGGATGACTGTGAAGAGGGCAGAGTGCTCTGATCTGCTGAGATGTTTACCTGAGGGCTAGCCTCATCTGGATTCAATTCTTTCACCTGCTGGACAGGGGGATGAGGAGGGACTATTGGAGAAGATGTACAAGGAGGGGAAGGAAGCTGAACAGGAGTGGATCGTGAGTTAAGGACTAAGGGTCGACCTGGCTGAATATTTGCAGCAGGACTACTAGAGGGGATACTGGGTGCTACTGGAGTTGAAGAAAATTTTATATTCTGAGGTATGTGCAAAGGACCAACAACTGCAACAGAGGGAGGCATCAGGCCAGAGTTGGTTGTCAGTGGGGCTGCAGGAATTGTGCTTGGCTGTGATCCTTTCATAACCTGAATTATTGAGGATGAATTGATAAAGACAGGTGTAATGAACTGAGGGCGGGCATTAGATTGAGCAGCTGACTGTCCCTCAGAAACCATAACCTTGTTACCCACATTGGGCATTGTGACGACGGTCGACATCAATGCAGACTGCAAGTGAGTTGGCAGGGCTGCTGATGTGTTAGCTGAAGTAGTTATGGGATTAGAAGTAACAAATACAGTTATCTGATTTGGGGGCAAGGGAGTGGAAATGGATGAAGAGCTAACAGGTCTTGATATTACTGGCGGGATGGTTGGTGCAACATTAGAACTGACCTCACTCAATTCTGGATGCACAAGAGTTGAACTCGGCTCATTACTGTGAGGTAAATTTAGAGAATTAGAGAGTTCTTTAGAAGATGATGGATCCTGCAGAGTAGGAATGACAGATGCTTTCTTGAGGTCCTCTCCTGCAACTACTGGAGGTGTTACTTCCAGACTTGTAAGCCCAGGGGGTTTAATGGTCACATTAGGAGCTCCAGAGTTGTCAAGAAGTTGACTTAATGATGTTGGTGCTTCCCTCATGGCAGGAGACACCAAATTCTTGTTCTCTTCGACACTGGGAAGTTTGTTAGGATCCAAAGGTTGCCCATCCTTTTTGGACTGATCTTCAGGGACAACCATTTTAACTTCTTGGGCAGGGACTGCTTTTAGTTCAATATTTACCTGCTCCTTCCTACTCTGGGAATTATGGCAATCACTGTCCTGCGGCACATTTAAGCCCTCCTTGTTGTCCTCAAGAACAGCCTCCACTGCAGCCACAGGTACAGTGGGATTCTGAGGATTCAGCCCACTGTTGATAGGATTAGCCAGAGGAGTGGGACTGACCAATACATTTCTTGGCAACTCGACATTCTGCAACAGGGCTGCATTTGTTTGAGAGGTCAGAGTAAGTTTGGGGGTTTTTGAATTTTGCCTCCCAGGACTTGGGGTGGTTTTCCTACTAGATCCAGGACTAGATCTGCGGCTGTTGCTTGGACTTGCCCTTTTTGTTGCTCCAGAATTAGATTGCTTCCCAGAGTTCACCACCACAGAATCTAATTTGTGAGTTTGTGGGGTAGCAAAATTGGAAGGATTATTCATGGTAAGATTTGAAGGTGCTTGACCAATGGCCTTCAGAGTTGTTGGATTTAAGCCTTGTTGATCAAATCCCCTGTTTAAATTTGGCCTAGGAGGTAAAGGAATATTAATCTGTGGAGGAAAGAGTCCTGCTATGGAAGCATTGAGTCTTTCTGGTGACAGACTGATTTCTGAAGGTTCTGTACTGGGAGGGCGGTTGTTGGGTGTCTGAGGATAATAGGGTCTAGGGCTGGCTCTATTTGGTGTCTTAGGCCTAGATGTCTGGGTTGGGGCAGCTACATTTGGAAAATGGTGGCCATGGGAACTAGGCAGGGAATTTACAGTAGGTTGCTGGGGAGTTGCACCTTGAGTTGCTGAAAGTGGGGATGGTCCAGGTTTGGGCCCTGCCATAATTAACTGATTCTGGGAAACTACTAAATGTGAAGGCATATTATTTGGGCCCCCAGAGACAGATGGTACTTCACAGCCACTTGCTTCAGGAAGTGATGACATTTCCCCTAGTGGTGAGCTAGAAGGATTCTGTGCATTCTCCTGATAAACCATCTTCCTTGAATTACTTCCCAAAGAAGTATTCACAGGGATTGGCATTCTTTGTTTATCAGGTGATGGTGGTATAGAGGCAGGTCCTTGCAAACTGACCATGACAGGTACGTTGCCACTCTGCTGCATGGGCATTCTCTGGGAGTCTGGGTTCAGAGGGCCTCTCATAGTATGGACATTTTGGGAGACTGGAAGCCTAACAGATTTGGGATCTTGCTGCATCATGAGCATCATCATCATTTGTTGTTGTTGTTGTTGTTGCTGCTGTTGTTGCTGCTGCTGCTGCTGCTGCTGTTGCTGAGATTGGGGCTGACTGGGAGGTGGCAGTGGCTGCTGCTGCTGTTGAGGAAGTTGTGGCTGTGATTGCTGCTGTGGTGTCTGTGGTGGGGGTGCCACATGTTGCATGAGTTGAGGAGGCATCTGCTGCAGTGGCCTCTGTTCTACTGGTTGAGTAGGATAACCTAAAACAAGCCCCCAAAATTAGGGAAGTTAGATTTTCAGCAAGAAAACTGCTACCTTTTAGAGTACAGCCAAGCAAGTGGCAGGCTGCACAAATAGCTCATGCATGCCCACTCCAAAGATAGGATGCAGCCCCTCTCATGCTTTGACATAAGCAGAGGGGTACAATGCTCATAGAAGCAAAAAGCAAAGCATTAAGAACCTGGACTTCCTCAGCATCCAGAGTCTGAATGAGGCATTACTGTACTAAGACTCTGAATGGTACTCTGTGCTATGCAGTAGTTGAATCTATACCACCTAAACATGAAAAGAGAAAAACTTCATCAATAGCAAGTGGCTGAAATCCAGCATTTTGGTCTTATGTAGATATAATCAGCATTTCACTGCACATGTGAATGAAATAAAGCATTTAGAATTCACTTTTTTTGTTAGCAGAACATAGGCATGTTCATGCCTTGGTTTTGCTGGAAACACCAGCACTGAAGTTAGTCTCTTTATCCTAGTTTTCAGTTCCTTAAGGAAAAAGAATTTAAAATCACTAATCCATTGACTCCCATATGTGTTGTTCAAACCTTTGGAGGAAATTGGCTAATCTGTCCCTGGCCACATCAGTTTACTAAAAATAGTAGTAAAAAATGGACACACATACTAAAAATGAAATAGGGCACTAATTTATTATTTATTTTTTATTTTCTGTATTTTAGGAAAGGGTCAACAGGGTGTTCATGTTCAGGGTCTCACTACTAGATCAGACTCATTGTGATCTGCCTGTGTACAGCCTCCCAAGAGCTGGGATTACAGGCGTGCACCACCATGCCCAGTCTCAATTGCTGTCTCAGTGCACCCTAGGGGGCAGGGCCAGCAAAGCAGGTTTGAGGATCAAACCTCCAGCCCCTGCGCCTACTTGCAGGCACTTTAATCTGCAGAGCTATTTGGCTGGCCCTCGGGCACTAAAGTTTTTATATATACTAATTTTAATTTACTTTCCTACATATGAAACTCTATTTGCAGACATATTCTCTATGAGCCCACACTGGAGAAATAAATAAGCCAGAAATATAGCTCTTGGGAACAAAAAATAATTTTGGGAAAAGAGCTCTGTCTGAGGGACAGTGCCTTCCTAATTTGCTGAAGGCAACATCTCAAATAATTTTCTCTTTTACAAAGATGTTTCCTTGGCATTTGAAAACAAAAACCTTATATAATCAGCATGAAAGAGAGAGAAATAATCAAATCAGACCAAAAAAGGTGGTTCAGTGGGAAAAAGTGATCATATAACTGGGATACAATTCCACAAATCAGATTATTTGTTTCATGAAAAAATACTTTCAGAAGGTTTTAAGAAGGCAAAGGAACCAGCTGTGGTGGCACATGCCTGTTACTCCAGGGTTGGGGAGGCTGAGACAGGAGGATCACTATGAGTTTGAACTGCACAGTGAGACCCTGGATCCAATAAACAAATTAATAAAAAAAAAGCAAAGGAATATGAATAGTTGGCTGTGGTGATTCAAATAAACACCAGCTCAAGATTATCATAGCGCAGCTATCAAGTGCTATGGGTCCAATTCTGCTCAACAGCCAATGTTTTGCCAAAGATTTCCATGGTACCAATGAATATAATGTGCAAAATCCAGTTTTGAAGACTTAAAAGTCCATTTTTTGTTTCAGGCCCATGTACTTTTTAAAGAGAATAAAAAAAAACAAAAACAACAACAACAAAAAAAAAACTAAATGATACATATTTTCACTTAACAAGACAACAGGAATTCAACAATGGTTGTTATATTGTATACTGTTGTCTTCAAATTGGTTGTTCAGATGACCAGATATAAGCAGGCACAATTGGGAAAAAAAAAAAAAAAGCTTACAAAAATTAAAAAGGAGAAAAAAAAATTTAAGCATTAACTACTCCTTTCAATAGACCAGCAGAAATCAGCAGTACAATTATCCAAACTATCACATCTATATATCTATTTATCTTTTCCTCGTCATTCTTTGTTTTGTCCTTTCCCTCACCCCAGTTGTTCCTTCATTTTGAATAGATTATTTCCCTTTCACAGTATCTTTGTACCTTTCAGATTTACAGTTTCAGGTTCTTACACTAGTGAAACAATACAATACATGCAGGTCTGATTTATTTCATGTATGAGCATGGTCTAGAGTTGCATCTATTTACCTACAAAAACTCTGAGTTTATCTTTTTTATAGCTGAGTAGTACTCCACTACATTAAAAGACCACATCTTTTTTATCCATTCCTCAGTTAATGGGCATCTGGAATTTTTCCAAGATTTAGTTATGACAAATTGTGCTGCTATAAACATGGTTGCACATATATTACTGTGGTATGATTTTTTCAGTTTTTCGGGAATCAGGTCCATGTACTTCTTGAAATTTATAAAGCCAGGAAAATATGGCATTTCCACAGGTCAAGACAGTGGGTTTTCATTTTTCAGACTTAATCTTGGGTTTCCACACTAAGAAAAGTGTAATTTCTAGAAGTCTTCTTTCTTTTTTTTGAGAATTCTTTTCATGTAGCCCTTTCATCTTTAAAATTAATTTACCCAATAGCACAATAAATATCAAAGAGGGCAGTATAAACAAAATAGCAGCTTCCTGAAAATAACAGCTAAAGTAATGGCTGCTGTAATGGGTCCAGAGCTGGAGGCATCAGTCCAATGGCACTAATGATAAGGAGACAGATCAGGGTTGATGTGAAAAACGGGTGAGGAGGGAAAGCAAAGCAATTTACTAATCAAGATATGCAAATTCATATACAAGGCAGGCAGTAAAGAAGCTAGTATAAGATGACAACAGTCCTGTGGACATTGTCAAACTGAAGAACAGATGCCCTTTGGACAGGGCCCCAAACTAGTGACAATCTTCTTGACTCACTCTTCTAAGTGCTGAGATGACACACAGGCACCATCATGCCCGGATTGTAAAAAGGCATTTTCAAATTCAGGTTTTTAAGACATCACACAAAGATTCAAATCCATTATGGACCAAATTCAGCCTGCAGGACCCCAGTTTGCAGAAAGGAGGCATTGAAGTTTGGAGGAACTCTGAGATCCATAGAGGAAGAGCTCAGATAAATCTGAAGGAAGAGGATACTCTCTTGTTCACAATGCCTTCAACATCTGGACAAACTCACCAAAAATGGGCTACTTCCCAGACTCAACTGTACTACTGCAACTCTCTTTAGTGTGTGGTGTGCCCAAGCAATTTTTCATAAGTAACACAAAGTATTAACATCACAGTGGGCTTAATATTTCTCGTTTTTAGTGATTCACATACTTTTTTTCGAGACAGGTTCTCATTATACTATAGCTCATACTGACCTTGAACTAACTATATATTCCAGGCTGGGCCTCAAGCTCGTTACAATAAACTTTCTGCCTCAGCCTCCCAAATTCTGGGATTATAGGTGTGTGTTACAACACCTGGCTCTGGATTTACTGAGCATTATATATTTAATGTAAAAATATAGACATTAAAAGATAGATTAAAGTTTATTTCTAAAATAATATCATTTCTGTTTATATACCAAAAAAAGAGGCAGAATTAATGAGGACAGACAATATAACTGCTTTGGTGTTTTGGATTACTAGGAATTGAACCCAGGGTCTCTGCATTGAGCAATATCTTCAGGCTTCTATTCTCTCCTTTATATAGAAAGAAAAGTGTCCTATACAGTGAAGGGCCTGTGCATCTCCAACCACATTACAGGGGGATAGTTACAAGTCACAAGATCAAGGTACAGTATAGGGATATTGTGGCCTTGGTTGTATATTATACCTGGGCTGGAGTGAAATAATGAATTTTAAAGCTTTGTCTCTTCAGAATCCATCAACATCTAAAGGGTAATATTTTACAATCAGAGGAGACTTTCACATATTGGTATTATTCATTATAAGTTATTAAACTGGTAATAAGCACATGTATCTTTTATTATTCTTTATGTATTCTTGTTTTAAAGATTTGCAAAACAAAAGATTCACAATATAACTTCTATAAATAAGATAACCTTGTCTTGAACCCTAATTGCTCACTGATTTAAGAAAGCCCTAAGAAGAAAGGCTGCAAGAAATGCAGCTAAAGAGGATTAGAGTGAAAATATCTATTTAATCTTACTTCATCCTGATACCAGCTAGAACCTCTACAGTAACTAGAATAAAGGGGAACTTCATATTTGTGTGACTGCATAATGACTTAACAACAATCTCAGTAGAATGTGTACACGTACATGTGTGCAACATTAGAAGTTATACTTCAAGTATTTACTTAATATCAAAACTTCCAAATACTTGACACACAAAACTGCTAAAGAAGGCTCCTTAGCAGGCAAGATATTACTTCACTGAAGAGAAAAAGTCTAGTAATGTCACATAAATGATGACATGTATATAATCTTTAGTTAATATTGTATTACCTGGTGGCCTGCTTGCAAATTCTGGCAGTTTAGGACCTGGGTTGTCCAAGTTAACTCCTTGTTCACCAGGCAATGACTGCTGATCAGCCTCCTCCAGGCCACCTGAGCGAGTATCTGGGGCACTAAAAAATAAGTAACACATTTGAGGGTAAATTGTATAGAAAATACACAAAACTAGATCACCTCCTTCCCTATTTTTGTTTTCAATACCATCCTTATTATTATTTGCATCTCTCTTTAGTCCAGGTAAGATATTTAATACTGTCACAAAAACCTGGCGATTTTAATAAATGTTAAATCTACTTAATCTAATAATACTGCAGTTATTCAATGGGCTTTCTACAAATTCCAGAAACTTTTTTTTTGTGGTACTGGGGATGAAACCCAGCAAGTGTTCTACCAGTTATACCTTCAGTCTGAACACTTGATATACTTTGCATGCAACACCCATTTTTAGTTTTTAAGACCTGATTGATCATTCATGGCTGGAAGCTATCAATGCTACAAAGTACTATTTCTGTGACACCACACTATCTTCAGTGTTGATATTCAACTCAAATAGATTGCTCTAATAATTTACATCACTTTGCAATGGTTATTACTATTATTTTTTTACTTGTATATTAGGAAAGGGTCTACAGGGTCTCAGTACTAGATTGGACTTGCAGTGATTCACCTGTTTACAGCCTCCCAAGAGCTGGGATTATAGGCGTGTACCACCACATCCAGTTTCAATTGCAGTTCCAGCACGCCCCAGGGATGGGGCTGGCATGGTAGGCTTGGGAATTGAACTCCTGGCCCATGCTCCTGCCTGCAGGCACTTTAATCTGCTGAGCTATTTGGCTGGCGCTGCAATGGTTATTAAGTTACTTGATGGAAATGTTATTCAGTGAACAAAGTGAAGTAGAGATCACTACAAAAAAGTTAATAATACTCACTCATATTTCCATTGTCACTGGGATGTTTTAGCCTGTGGCTCAAAATTTGTTATGGAAAAGGCAATGAAGAAACTTACTTTTTTAACACCCACATTTCCAAGGAAACAAAGTGCTCACATCCTTCACTTGTTTTGTAATCTCACTCCTAATCATGTGTTTCTTTCCTACCTTTGTTTTCCCTCTGCCATCAGTGTACCATGGTTATCCATTTTGGATATCACTTTATCTCATTATATTCTGTGCAGTTTCATAAGCTACCCTAACTCCTGTGTTTGTATTTGGTGGCACTGGTGATTGTATCATGCTAGGCAAACATTCTATCATTAAGCGACATCTGTGTTTTTTTAAAGTTTTAATTTTGAAATAGGTTCTCATTGTGTATCCCTGGCTGATTTTGAGCTTGTGATTCTCCTTGTTGGGCCTCCCAAGCAGATGGATTACAGTAGTAGGTATGTAGTACTACAAATCCATCTTAAGAGCATCAGAACATGGGAATTTAGAATCTAAAGCAGGTCCTTGGCACATCCACATTCCTGTATCAATTTGTTCCTTAGGTACAACCTATCTCTCATTTAAAATTATAGGCAAGGAAACCTGTGTTATACTTTTACCTAAGTCTTTTTTTTAAATTTTTTTCTTGTTTCAGAACTTTTATTTGTTTGTTTTATTTATTTTTATGGCTGGCTCAGCCTGCCCTGAGGGCAGAGCTGGTGCAGCATGTGGTGCCAGGGATCGAACCAAGGTCCCTGCAGCCGCCTAAGCTTTCCTAAGCAAGTGCTTTAGACCACTAAGCCATCCTGCCGGGCCAACTTTCATCTAATTCTACAGCTAAAAGTGTCAGATAATTGCTCCAGTCCTCTCAAGCTACAGACGAGAAAACAAAGGCCCCCAAACCTGTACAGATTTCAAATTTTTGCTGTAAGCTCACAGTAGAGCTAAGAGCAAATCTTATTAAACTGAATGTTTTTCGCTTTTCTAGGAATCTTCCTGCTGTATAAGATCCTTTTCACAATGTGTAAAGCTAGCAAGTAAGAAATCTCCCTTAAGATGGATGAAGACAGCAAAAATGCATACTAATAGCAACTGAATAACTGCAATTTTTCTAGCCTACTAAAATAAAATACTCCATAAAAATGTCATTCCCATAGGTTAATAGCAGTAAAGATTTTCTGAACAAGAGCAACCAAAAAATTAGATAATTAAAGAGATTAAGTTTGAATTCAGGAAAACATAGGTTGCTAATATACAATGACTACCTTTTAATCTAGTAAGTTTCAAGCAGCAGTAAGATAGTGTAACAAAGAATACTGAAGAGAGGCTGGGGTAAAAGTAGCCTGGCTTTAGCTTAACTTTTTGTTTTCTGGTACTGAGCTACAGCCCCTTTATTTATTTATTTGTTTGTTTGTTTGTTTGTTTGGTCTTTTTGAGACAGGGTCTCACTGTGCAGTTCAGGCTGGCCTTGAGCTTACTGTTGTAGCCCAGGCTGGTCTTGAACTCGCATAGATCCTCCTGCCTCAGCCTCCTGACTGCTGGGATTACAGGCGTGTGCTACCACGCCTGGCTCACCCCTTTTTAGTTTGAAAGTAGGGTCTCACTAAATTGCTCAGGCTAGAGCTTGAACTCCTGCCTCTCTTGCCTCAGCCTTCCAGAGAGCTATGATTATAGGTATGTGCCACTGTGCCTGGCTAATTGAACATTTAAGTTCATTCATTCATGTATGCATGCATGCATGCATTCATTCATTCATTCATTCATTCATTCATTCATTCATTCAGTCTTTTTGAGACAGGACCTTGTTACACAGTTCAGGCTGGCCTTGAGCTCACTTTTGTAGGCCAGCCTAATCTTGAACTCACAGGGATCCTCCTGCCTCAGCCTCCCAAGGGTTGTGATTACAGGCATGCACCACCATGCCTGTCCCTTAAGTTTGTTTAGTTTACTATTTTTTTTTCTTAAATAGTTATAGCAATTTATTTCAACCTGTTTTACATTTATTCATCATTACTCTTTAATAAAAGTTTCTGAATTCCAGTTTTATGATTAAGGCTGAAAATCCAGCACAATTAATATTTCCTCTGAAAACACTGAAGTCAGAAACTTGCCTTAATTCTTTAGCTTCAAGAAACTAAGTACAAAAGATTAATTGCTCTTCCTGATATGATCTGGTAAAAGAACTTATCTGGAGAACTTTTGCTAAAAGGGTAACTGACTTGAAAGGTACAATCATTGTTTTTTCTTTGTGGCCAGCTCAGCCTGTTTTGGGGGCAGAGCTGGCAAGGCATATGGTATGGAGATTGAAGCACAGTCCCTGTGCTTGCCTAAGCAGGCACTTTAGACTGCTGAGCTATCTTTCTGGCCTTACAGTCATTTCAGTATAGGTGTAAGGTTCTATAGATAATAAATAGCCTTTAAGGGAAAGGCAATCATGCAAAGAGACCATTTATTGAGAAATGGCAGGAAGTCTCAAGCAATTTTCATACTTAAGATACATTTGGCCTCCTTGGCTTCCCAACAGACATGATAAAACCAAGGCCAGCACTTTGTGCAGTTGTACTATAGTAATAGTATTATAACACTGGACTCTGTATGTTACAATCCTCCCCTGTACCCCAACTGCAAACTTAAGACATATCAGCCAATTGTAACATATCCACTTTTGTTTGGCTTTTAAAATGTAAGAAAAAAGGGATTGTGATAATCAGAGAAATGCGAGCACTGTTGGATATGTGAGACTTAAGAAAGTATTAGTTTTCTAGGTGTGCAAATGGTATTGTGTGATCACATAGAAGAACTGTCCTTATCTTTTAGAGGTACACATTTGAATACAAAGTGAATTTGCCTTAAAATAATCAAGAAGGTAATGGGAGAAGCTATACATAAAGGTAAGATAGGCTATGAATTGATAATTATTTAAGCATGAAGATCTCATTATACTATTCAAATTTTATATACACTTAAAATTTTCCATAAATAAAATGTTTACATAGAAATACATGAATAACTTTTGAGGAAAAATGCTCAAAACCTACTTTAGGTCTTGCTGACTATTTTTCTTCTTCCGAGGAGGTTTCTTCTTCTTCGGTTTACTTGCGTTGGTATTATTTTGCTTATTGTTTACCCCAAAATGGCCTGCAGAGATATCACTCTGTAGCAAGTTGACCAACAGTGGGCTTGTCAGTGTTACATCCTTATTGACTGGGAAGCCTGGATTCTGACCACAGGGCATCTGATTTCCATTGGGTGCTCCACTGAAAGGTGCACTGAAAGGCATTCCATGGCCTGAGAAGTGGCTTCCCGAGGCACTGTTTCCCTGCATGGCCTGCACATGAGGGGGGACCATGTTGGTTTGTTGCATGTTAACATCAGTCATCATCTGAGACAAGTTGACATCATTATTTGCTGTAGGAGCAGGATCACCATGCTGCTGGGCCATGTGGGGGCTGGGCCCTGGTGGCCGCAGAACCTGCCCTTGAATCCCCATAACCTGAGATGGACTGTTGTTCACAGGCCCTTGCTGGGGCAGCATCTGTCCTGACATCTGTCCTGTAAACTGCACCATGTTTCCTTGCATGTTAGGAGTTGGTCCTCTCATTATCTGCGTTGGTCCCTGCATGACATTGGATTGGTTCTGGGTGTTAAATTGCGGCTTATTCCCCTGCATCTGATTGGTCATAATCTGCTCTATCATTGGGTTCTGCTGGAGCAAAACCTGCCCCTGAGACCCCATCATCTGGTTATGTGGTGTCATTATTTGTTGGCCCTGCTGGGAAAGCAACTGCTTAGGTGGAGTCATCCTTTGGGGTGATGGCCCAAGATTTTGGTTCTGAGCATTCACCATCATTTGGCTCTGTGGCATAAGCTGGGCCCTTGAAAGGATCATAGGGTTCTGAGGGTTCAAAGTTCCTTGTTGCTGAACCATCTGTCCCTGGGAGGGCACGATCTGCTGGTGCATGCCCATCAGCTGAGATGGTGGGCCCTGCTGGGGCTGGCCTTGCATGCTTCCCAGGTTCACTTGAGGAACCCCAGAACTACCAGCTGGCTGGCTGTTCATGTTGCCATGAATTCCCATGAGGCCAGGCTGCATCAAATTTGGTGGCCCGTGGGACACTTGCATCTGGTTTTGAGGAGGACCAGCTCCTTGACCACCTTTAAAAACAAAAAAACAAAAAAACAAAAACAAAAAAAAAAAAGAAAATTAAAGAAAAAAGAGAATTTTAGAAAGATAGTTACCTTAATGGTATTGACATTTAAATTATCTTACTTAGAAAGATACTCAATATCCATATATCCACTGACCAACATAAACATGTTATATTTGACATACTTTCTGTGAGTCTTTCTTTTTTTTTTTTTTTTTTTTTTGCTTTTTGAGACACGGTCTCACTGTGCAGTTCAGGCTGGCTTTGAGCTCACTTTTGTAGCCCAGGCTGGTCTCGAACTCACAACGATCCTCCTGCCTCAGCCTCCCAAGTGCTGGGATTAGAGGGGTGAGCCACCATGCTTGGCAAGTCTTTCAATCTATGGAGATGTGATACAGAATAATTGTTCACATTTTTTAAGATCACACAACAGAAATGGAGAAATAGTTTTTTAACTCCCACTTGGTGACTTACAGGTAACATTTTAAAAATAAAAAAATTCTTTCACATTAAATAAAGAGAATTTCATTTAATCTGTTTTAATCTCTTGTTCAATCCCTCCCTGTTTTAATGACTTTACCTTATTTGTGAAAAAATTCATGAAAAGAACTGTAGGCTAAATAAACTCTGCTATAAATAGGCCAAGGAAACAAAGAATATATCTTGCCCTCTTAGAAAAACCTCAACAATACTGAAAAGACATTTAAAAATGTTTGTTTTTTTTTTTTTTTTTGAAAACTATCACTCTTGAAAGCTACGTGTGTAATATCTAGATATTGACACTTCAGAATAAAACTAACACTTCTCAAGGACTAACCTCTTGTCTCAGTGTGGTAAAAATTATTTGATCCTGATTTCAAAGCTGATCTTTTGTTGCTAATCAATTGAGTAGCTGATTTATCTGGATGGTGCAGACAGAATGTTAAGATTTGAATGACCTGGACTGGCTAGATAGCTCAGCAAGTACCTGCTTAGGCAGAGTATAGTGGCCTGGGTTCCATCCCCAGAATGCCCTGCAGACCCTGCCCGAGACAGCAACTGAGACTGGGCATGCTGGTGTGTGTCTGTAATCCCAACTCTTGGAAGTTGGAAAACAGGAGAATCACTACCAGTCTGATCTATGTAGTGAGAACTGTATACCCTGTACTAAATACATATAAAAAAAAATTGAAGGACCCTACTCTGTAGCAGTACTGGATTACTTGGGACATATTTTATTCTTCTAGTTATTTCTAATTTAGACAAAAGGCGGTGCCTAGCACGCTGAAAAAATAAATGCTTATTTATTTTTAGATTTGGGAGATTTTTCTCTACCTACTTATATTATTCCCAACTCATCCCCAGCCTTTGGGGTGCTTCGGGCTGAACGTGTTACCCTGCTAATGTGTGCCTGTACAGAGTTATATCCCAGTCCATCTCCTTTTTGAATAACTGTATATTCAAAATCTTATTTTAGGGTTAGCCAAATAGTTCAGTGGATTAAAGTGCCTGGAAGCAAGTGTAGGAGCTGGGTGTTCAATCCCTGGGCCTGCTGTGCTATCCCACCCTGGGGCACCGTGAGACAGCAATTGAAACTGGGTGTGGTGGCATGAGCCTGTAATCTCAGCTCTTGGGATGCTATAAACAGGTGGATCACTACCAGTCTGATTTAGTATTGAGACCCTGAACACCCTGGAGCCCTTCCCTAAAATACAAAAATAAAAAATAAAATCTTATTTTATCCCTTTTGTTTTTCACTTTTTTTTTTTTTTCTTTGTGCGATATGGTTTCACTATGTAGCTCAGGCTGACACTGAACTCATTTTGTAACTCTGGCTGGCCTCAAATTCATGATGATCCTCCCCTCCTGCCTCACCATTCTGAATGCTGATATTACAGGTACGTGCCATCATACCTAGCTTATTTTTCATTTTTAAGTGAAGAGCAGGAAGTAGAAGGCATTCTATATTCCAGCCAGAGAGGCAGGGGACTGTCTCTTGTTCATACTAGCTAGACCCCAAGGAAGACTGTCTAAGACAGTTTTATAAAATCATTTTGACCCCCCCATGACCATTGTATACTGCAAATAATGGCATATAATCATCCAACCTTTATGGGGTACTTAATAGATGCAGGGTGCTTTTTGTGCTAAAGTATCAATAAACAAGAAAGACCTGCCTCTCTGGAGTATAGTTGGCAAAAGATACAATATAAACAGACAGTTGTTTTTTTTTTAGAAAGCAGTAAAAGTTCACAACAGTAATAAAACAGAAAATGACAGACAAAAATAAGTACTACTATAGATAGCTCTAAATGGGAAAACCAAAACAACAGGTGGCTCCATAGCTCAAAGCTCACTTGCCCAGCATGCTCAAGGTTTTGGTTTCAATTGCCAGTACTATAAAAACAAAACAAACCCAAAGACCAAGCTAAATAATAACAAAAATAGGTTATGTGGAAGCTATCATATAAAAATACAAAATAGCTGTGCTATGATGGGAAAACTATAAATTTTAATAGTTCTAAAACTTCAGCCGGGCGTGGTGGCTCACGCCTGTAATCCCAGCACTTGGGAGGCTGAGGCAGGAGGATCGGTGTGAGTTCGAGACCAGCCTGGGCTACAAAAGTGAGCTCAAGGCCAGCCTCAACTGCATAGCAAGACCCTGTCTCAAAAAGACAAAAAAAAAAAAAAAAAAGTGAGCTCAAAGCCAGCCTGAACTGCACAGTGAGACCCTGTCTCAAAAAGAAAAAAAAAAAAAAAAAAACTTCTTATAAAAATTAGTTCACGTAACTGAGACGTGTGGTTGTGTATTAGCAGATGGACAAATTAAGTAGTTTGCTCTACCCTTCAGACTGAAATTTTTTTCCTCCATGTCAGGATTTTTCTCATTCCTTAATGATTTTAATGCAAGTTGAAACCACGTAATGAAACCAACTCCAAGTGCTGTTGAAGTTCAGAAAATATTTGAGTCCAAACTGCTTGAATGAGAAAGGGTAACAATCAGATACCTGGAAACACGAAGTCTTGGAGTATACAGTACTGTTTTATAGAACTATGTTTAAGCTGTTCTACTGTATCTTATTTGCTTTTCAAAATTTCTGATATACACTATGTTGATTAAATTTGATAAATATGACACTATATACCAGAATTTGGACGTTTGGCATAAACAAAGCTAACACTTTCACTACATGGAGTTTTTAAAAAAATCACATAATTATGCTATATGCCTACTTATCTTTTTTTATTTACTAGTTCCTTTGCCAGAAATGCCTTTTTTAATACCTAAGCAAGCTCTTATTCAGGGTCAGAAAACTATGGCACAGGGGCTAAATCAATACATTGATAGTTTGTAAAGAAGTATCTGGAACACTGCCATATTCATTAAACAGAATTGAGTAGCTACAACAAAGATCACATAACGTAAAATATTTACTATCTGGCCCTTTTCCAAGGTGTGTGTCAGGGGAGCTAACAGCTGCTCTATCTCAAGTTCCACCACCTTTTAATAGTCATTTTCAGGGTCCTGAAACATTTTACCTATTTTCAGTTACTGTTCTGAAAGACTATAGTACTTATACATACGAAATAAAGGTGAAATACTAGGACTAATTAACTTGCATACCCATTTTCTATCCAGGTATCAACCACAAAATTGTGAATATGTGCTTTTAAAAAATTATACAAAACAAACCTGTGTGCTGTACATTTTGATTTGCTTGTAGTTGTGGGGCTCCTGAATTCCCAGGGGTGGTTGCTGTGGTGGAAGGCACCTGACCTTGCATAAAGTTCGGATTGGCCTGTCCTGCTGAGAAGCCAGGTGGGAGGCGTTTAGGCATTCCTTAATAGAAAACAATGAGTAAGGTAGTTACCTAGCAAATTTATACTCTTGCTTAGATATGGAATGAATAAGGAAGGATGAGCTGCATGAAGTCTCCACTGGCTTAGCTCTTTCTGTCACACAGGTAGATCTTTAATAATAAGGTTGGGAAAGATGGTTAAAAAAATCAACACAATCTCTTACATGAGCATTGTCAAAATGAAAAAGAAATACTGAAAAATTTATACTTAGAACATGCCAAGGAAAAGATGGCAATCTGCTCCCTAAATGTGATCTGAGGCCATGCCACAGCAAGGTTTGAGAGCTCACTTTTCTCTGTAATACAATGGATTTCAAAACTTTACATGCTTTAACACAGGCACCAAAGCAGTATGCTAAATTCTCTTATATTCAAATAAATTGTTATGAAATACTGTAAAACAACAAGCTGGGTCCTGATATCAAGGTTAGTTGATTTTTTCCTTTACTCTGAGGGAAATGGATAACAATCTCTTTTGCGAAAAAATCTCCCCCCAAAGTTATGCTTGTCTCTTTGGAAGGGACAGGAGATTAGAAACAGTTCACAGGAGCTTCAAAGTGAGGCTACATTAAACGTATGCCTTCCCTCATAAGGTTTGCGGTGATTCCAACAGCTATGGTACCAAAAGCTATGATCTAGTGGAATCTTACAGAAGTATCACTTTCAGGAAGGCCTAATTTTAGAAAACAAAATTTGTTATAAGGAGAATCTCAGACCCAATTGATTTTCATAATATAGGCCTTGATGTGGCCAGATCACCTAGGTGAGCGTATCATCTACTCTACAAAAAATTAAGAACTAAAGCTCACTTAAATTTTTCTTGTATTTGTCCATTTTTTTAAAGGCAAAATTTTCAATGCCTTGAAAAACTCTTGGTAGACAAATATGCATTTGTCCTTTTTCTTTAGCAGTGACAAGTCCCCATTTGCATGCTTCCACTGTAATTAAATCAGTAATCACATTTGCAGGACAGATTACCCAGCTTGCGCTGATCCAGGGCTAGATGCCCAGAACAGTAAAGTTTGGAGCTGAAACAATCTTGCATTTTCTAAAAACTTCAATTCAAATATTAAAGCCTGCATATCAATAAAACTAATTATAAGAGAGTGAAAGACTGATGAGCAACTTAATTTACCAGAAACCATGGGAACATGCCTTTGCTATGTTGCATTAAAGATGCAAGGGTTTTTTTCTGGGTAGGCAATGGGTATCTTTTGGTGGGGATATGCTTATCCAATGACAGTATTACTGACATTCTCTATACCTTACTGAAAAGCTCCAAGCACATTCATGTGCACTAGATCAATGATTAATAAGAATAAATAATAAACATGGAGATGGATAAGTTTTACTGTAATCGTTTTACCTCTCACACATTAAGCTCCATTGCTTTTTCTTCATACAAGAGGCACCTTACAAAATAAATAAATAAATCTCCTTTAGGTATAACTAGTGGAATTCCCTCTCTAAGGAGCAGGCATTGGCATTATAAAACTATAAAAGTCAATGATATCTGAACTTATTCCCCTTTAATACTTTAATCAAATGTAACAAATACCATGCTTGATATTTAGTAACTAGGATTATCAAAATTGTTAACTAGAAGGGCATTTTCCCCAATAAGACCTGTTCCTATCTTTTCATTTTTGCTGTACTGCATAGCCTTAATTTTTTTTCAACAGCTGATAAATCTAAGTTGCTAATAAATGCATGTTTCTTCTGAATAATTTACAAGATTAACCAAAAAATAATTTGAAGAATAAAATTACTAATTTGAATTTTACCTGCACTTTTATCCAGAGAACTGAGTTACAGATAACCAGTAAGATGCTACCTAATGTATCAAGATAATAATGCATCAAATTAACTGAGTTATATCAAATGTAACCACCATATCACAAAACCAATTCATTACATCTTTATTTTGCTTCCTCCATTAATGCTAAAAACTGAAGTTCTACTCAGATCTATCTCTAGCAAATTTACCAATATAAATAACTTCAGTATTCCTCACCTCCTAGGCCTGGATGTAAACTCTGTGGCCCCTGGTTTGGTGGTTGTTGCTGCATCACCATGAAGTTAGGTGGCACATTTCCCTGTTGAACCATAGGATTCCGACCCGGAGAGCTGATGGGCTGCTGAAATCCCTGGGGAAGTGGGTTATTTTGAGGTGGCCTTGGTCCCATCTGCTGCTGAGTTTGGTTAACCGTTGGGGAAGATGCAGGGGATCCCTGCTGGAAGGAGGAGGGTGAGGAAGCAGGAGACTTGTTGGTGAGGTGGGGCTGCTGCAGGGGAGTTGGGACCCTGGAGGGCCCTCCCTGCATACTCTTCATCTGAGGAGCTGTGAACTGGCCTGGGTTGCTCATCTGAGGAAAGTTTGTATGGGCTTGTGAGGCTTGCTGGCTGCCAAAGGGATATGGAGGGGGAGGGTGGGAAGGTGTCTGTACCGTGGCTAAGGATGGTCTTGCCTGGAGTTGCTGTTGCATTGGGCCAGGTAAGGGAGACTTCTTCCACCCTTGGTTTACAGTCATTGTGCCCAGAGAACCCTGGGCTGGAGGAGGCTGAAGGGCTCCAGAAGGAAGCTGGTTCCAGCCTGGAGGAACAGGCACCTGAGTTGGGGCAGTAAACTGGGATCGAATCCCCTGTGGCGGTTGCTGCTGATGTTGTTGTGGGGGTCTGGCCTGCAACTGTTGCTGTTGCTGCTGCTGTTGTTGCTGTTGCTGTTGTTGTTGCTGCTGCTGCTGCTGCTGCTGTTGCTGCTGCTGCTGCTGCAGCTGAGAAAAATTAGCTGGGTTCATTTGTCTGTTCACAGGAACAGACTGCAGTGGGTGATGTGGAGGAGCTAAAGATCCTGAGGGATGATTCTGCTGTGGTATATGGAGCCCAGAGAGGAGTGGATCCATTGCATCTATTTAAAGACAGTCAACAAAGCAATAATTAACATACTGCAGCCTACATCCTAGAGCAGTAGCCTGGTTCTGCTCGTATTATTCATTTCATGAGTACCTTCTATGTATAAGAGCATATCTCAATGATGATAAAAAAGATGAACTCTGCCTTAAAAAGAACTTATGTCCAATAGAGGCAAACCTAGAATATGGACAGCAGTATTTTCCAAATCATATTTTTGGAAACTCTGTTTATTACTGTTATAAGAAAGTGAAATGAAATAATCAATTAGGCTCAGAAATACTGAACCCAAAAATCTTAGGCAAGTTTCTTCTTCAGTGTAGAAGTTTCTAATGCTTAATATTTCTAATATGTTCATCTAGAATTTCAAAGCAGAGTGAAGTATGATACATTTACCAAATTTACTTGACCACAGAATTCCATTAAGTAGTTGGGCGTGGTGGTACATGTCTATAATCCCAGCACTCAGGAGGGTGAGGTAGGAGGATTGTTGCAAGTTTAAGACTAGCCTGGCTACAAAGTGAGCTAAAGGCCAGTCTAAACTGCACAGCAAGACTCTGTTTCAAAAAGGAGGAGGAGGAAAAGCAAGATGGAGAAGAGGAAGAAGAGGAGGAAGGGGGGAGGGGAGGGAGAGGAGGAGGGGAGAGGAAGAAGAGGAGAAGGGGAAGGGGGAGGAGGGAGAGGGGGAGGGAGGAGAATGAGGAAGAGGAGGAGGAGCAAGAGGAGGAAATGATAAAGACAATGACAGGAATTCTGTTATACAAGACTAAGTAGGGGCTGGGGAGATAGCTCTGTAGCATAAGTGCCTGCCCAGCAAGTACAGTGACATGAGTTTGAACCCCGGACACACACATACACACACAAAGACCAAGTAGGCTGGGGCATGCTTTTCATGAATGGTGACAGCTGGGCTTGGTGGGATACACCAATAATCCTAGCACTTAGAGAGGCTAAGGTAGGAGGATCAAAGGTTTGAGTTAGCTTAGGTAATTTAACCACTTCGTGAGATCCTATTGCAAAGTAAAAAATAACAACAGACTAGGAACTCAGAGGGATGGTCCCAGATACAATCTCCACCACCCCAAAGACATTTATGAATGTTAGAGTATGACTGAAAATACTGACAGAATAGTGAGAAGAAAACAATTTTACTCTTTTTCAGACAGTCTTGCTATGTAGTTTAGGCATGCCTTGAATTTACAGTGATCTTCCGGCCTCAGCCTGATGAATGCTGGGATTATAGGCATGTGCCACCATGCCTGGCTAAAGGTAGCAACATTTATTTTGAAGAAATCAAGGCATATTTTAAACGTAACATTAATCATGGCAGTTAGGATTTAACACCAGAGAAAAGAATTTTATAATTATCTCTGCAAGAAATTTCACATTCTTCAACTCTCAAAGAGTTATTACCTGACTGAGAAGCAGGGCGAGGGGTCCTGGGTTGCTGTTCTGGGTTGGTGCCTGGTGTCATCATTGAAGATGACATGTTTCCACTCTGGGGTATCATAGGAGTGGCAGGGCTGGTCATCCTTATTAATCCTAGAAAAAAAATTCTCTAGAATAGTATACTATTGCCACTAGTTTTGTTTCTGATTACCTATTTCATATGAAAGATTGTGCAAAGTTTTTATACCCATCATCTATCTTTTATAAATCTAAAAATTCTGCTCTGTCTCACTCAGGTGTTTATTAGATGTACTAGAAACTCTCTACTATAATTAATGTTAACAGTTCTATATTTAACTTTTCTGCATAGATAGGTGAACTGAGTAGCACTTGTGGATGTTTTTAATCTAAATTTAAGTGACAATACTATATATATATATATATATATATATATATATACACACTTTTTTTCCGCTTCCTTTTTCACTTATTATTTTTTAAAAGTTTATTCTTTATTGCTGTTAAATGCTCTATTGTATAGAACCATACATCCACCCCCCTGCTGAAAAATATAAAAATTTTTACTTTTTGTAACTTTTTATTCTCACAATTGTGTGATTTCTGTAGTGGTCATGAATTCTTTTCTTTCTCATTTACCAGCCTGCTTAATGACTATTTGGACTTATAACCGAGGTGTGCTATTTGCACTACATGAACAGCAGTGAGGTCTTATTTATAATGGCTGTCATTAATTATTATAGACGGTTAGAATGTTTTTAGACACAAATTTTATATGTACTAGTTTCATTATTCTAAATATTTTCTAATTTCCTTTTTTTTTTAAAATTTTTACTTATTTATTTATTTTTTTCTTGTTTCAGAATCTTTGTTTGTTTATTCACTCATTTTTATGGCCGGCTCAGCCTGCCCTGAGAGCAGAGCTGGCGCAGCATGTGGTGCTGGGGATCGAACCGCGGTCCCTGAAGCCGCCCAAGCTTTCCCAAGCAGGCACTTTAGACCACTGAGCCATCCCGCCGGGCCCCATATTTTCTAATTTCCATGATAAAAATTTTTTGGTTGTACAGGTGCTGGTACCTTAAGCCAGGGCCTTATGCACACTAGAAGTGCTCTACTAATGACCTGCATCAGAGGGTGGTGAACTTATGACATGCATGCCACAACAGGCTATTTGTATCACTGAAAGCTCTAAAAGATCACCATTGCTCACCAATATTGTGCTATATTGTACTTGGAAAATTGAGGCAGGAGATTATGGGTTTGAGGTCAGTGTGGGGAGTACAGTGTCATTCTGTCTCAAAAACAGAACAAAACACAAATTAAAGAGCAAGATAAAAGATAAACAGGGAGTTAGATCTTCTGCAAATGGAGAAGAGGCCAAGAGATGGAGTGAAGGGAGAAGGACAAGAGAAAGGAGATGTAAAAAAAAGCTTGCAGTTAGAGATCAGGAAAAGAAAGATTTCTTAAAAATAGCGAAAAACCATGAGAAATCAATACAACAGCTTGTAGATGGGGAAAAGAGTAACTTAAGGTTGATAGGAGTCAATGAAAAAGCAGAAGATAGCAATATATATTTCACAGATGTCATGGCAGAGAACTTCCTTGGTAGGGAAAAAGAATGTGACATGCAAATAAGTGAGGCATATATAACTCCAATTAGCCACAATTAAAAAAAAAAAAAAAAAAAAAAAAAAAAAAAAAAAAAAAAAAAAAAAAAAAAAAAAAAAAAAAAAAAAAAAAAAAAAAAAAAAAAAAAAAAAAAAAAA